>MU882695.1:0-20406 GCA_036418205.1 Ostertagia ostertagi
TGACCGAAAATAAGGCCGGTTGTGTTTAGGAGGCGGGCGCAACGGCTGCTTAGAGGTACCCGACAGGAGGCCCGTCGCGCGGCAAGAAGGCAGAGTCGCGGACGAGTCGCAGCGCGTGATGTGCGATGTAGGACGTGCAATGGACATTCTATTTAACTTGACGCGAAATCACTACAGTACGCGCTGCGACTCGTCCGCTGACTCTGTTTCTTGTCGCGCGACGGGCCTCCTGTCGGGTACCCCTTCCCTGGGTGGTCTCTATACGGCGTGCTCTCGCGTTATCTATCTTCTCTGCTCACTCTGAATCTCCGTTGCCCCACATCCGTCCTCACAGAAAGTTTATGCCCTAAAGTTCAATGCTTTCGGTAATTTCTTTAGGTTCTTTCTACTTTCAGCCCGCACCGCACCACCACTTTCATTATTGAGTGCTTGTACACTCCAGTTTTATAGGTGAGAGCCTCGATTCTCATGCATTATGCGTGCACTGGTAATGGACCCGGTAACAAATTGGACAGATCGCCTCCTCTCGGAGGAGCAGAATGAGAAAGAAATCTTATTAGAATAATTAACGCATTAGTGCGTTGAAGAACTGCACTTGTTGGGTGCATTGGAAATGGAGACAGGTTCATCGTGAGATGGACTTAAAATCGAGTTAGCGCATCTTTCCAGCGAACTTGTTCACCCACTGGTATGGGGGCAAGGAGCTAGGGGGGGGGGTAGTAAGGGGGGATATGAAGAAAGCTATTTACCCATTCTTTTGCGATTTCATCTGCTGACGCATATAATCGTACTCCGTTGAGCTCAGTGGATGTCATTCAAAGGCATGGTCGGGATAAAACTGGAATTAGTCGAACCTATAGGGATGTTGGTTCGGAGGGAATAGAGCAGTTAGAGAGACAGATTTGATCCGAGATTTGCTTTTAGGATCGGCGCGTGGTAAACTGCGCTACTGTATAGATCATCACTGTACGAAAGTTTCCCAGCAGTATTACTCGATCCTACCTCGTAGTTTTGCTGCCCTGGGAACTGATTAATGTTCTGGAACCACAGCCCGAGATGAGCTGCCTAGGGGCATTTCCGCTATGTTTACTTATTCGTTATTCTACCAGAAACGAACTACACACGCCCTATTCTCACGGAATAGGGAACTTCCGCTATTTTACCTAAGTAACTTGGCCTAATAGTGTGGAAGCCCTAGGTCCCTCCCATCATGTGAGGTAGCGTCTTTCTTCGAGAGTTCAAGACAAGTGCGAGGTCCTTTACCAGGAAGAAGGAATTACATCATAAGGAATGGTTTAAGTGAAATGGACCGAGTAATTTTACTTTTTATCCTTTCAAGTAGCTTAAATGCGCAAACAAGGCCATTCAGCGCAGTGGCTTATAAGTGCCCGGCGGCGCAACCCGAAATTGCTAAAAGGGCTGAAGAGGCTAAATTAGGCATTCGATGACGTTGAAAGCAAGTCCCTGACGTCCGAATATAGCCAATGGTTTCTCACACCCTCAACACAACGTCATGCATAGCTGAAACGGCTCTGGAATGGATGAAAAGTAAGCGACTGAGACGCGTGACGTTAATTAATCTTTTTGGATGCGCCACGTACTCCAGCTGAGCTCAGAATTGTTAACGTGTCTAGATGCGTACCACATAATTTCACTGGGGCGCTGTGGTAAGTATCATGACCGGTGTAGTAAGCAGGGTCATAATCCGGACAGATATGGGTGGTGGGCCGGTAGACGTAGTTGCGATTACCATCAAATTTGACTAGTTGTCGCCCTATTCAGCTGACCTGATCGCCTGTAATTTAGCTGAGGGTGTGGCATATTACTCGTCGGGCCGCGCAAGCAGCGTTACTTCATTATTCCCCTGTGGGTACCATTCTGCTAGCCACGCAAGTCGGATTCAATTTCAGGGAGGGTAAAGCTTTTTTTTTCCAATGCGTAAGGTTTCAGAAGCACTATGATTTGTGTTTGGATTGGATATAGCAGGAATACAGTAAAGAAGCTGTGATAGAGAGAACAAACGTCGAACTGGGAGGAAGGTAGAAATGGAAAAATCAAAAGGATATCAGCGGTCACCAACAACAACACATGCAAAAAATCGTGGCAATTCAATCCGAAACACGTGCATTAATATTCTGCTAAAACTCTACGCTCGACTCCTCTGCACAATAGAATCTGAACGGGAGCAGAATATGTAGCACAGGGAATAATGAATAACTGCGTGCGCGAGTAATATGAAGAACTCAACTAAATACAGGGAAGTCAGCTGATCAGGGCGACAACTATCAAATTTGATGTAGTCCGGGACAATCTAACGGTGCGGCCCCAACCACAGCCCTATCTGTTCGGATATGGACTCGTTTCACTCTTCTGCGGACAAAGTCGACGATATTGCTAACCGCCTTGGCAGTCAAAAACAAGAACCTATCTTGGGCCTTATAGAAAACATCAGCATACGGGGATTATAGTCGAATTGTCTTTTCATGGAGGTCGGGCGCACGGGCTTGCTAGCTTCCAGTTTGTGCATGGATCGTAGTTAGGTGGTCCTTTGTGATGTGCGCGAACGTCGGCGCTAGTACCAAATGCTTGCGGGAGCCAGTCGATGTAATAGAGTCCAGTTTTTATCCTCCCAACAAGTTTTCATGGTAGCCTATTAGCCGACCCCCGGTGGACAATGGAAGGCTTGTTCTTTGTCCCAACGAGCCCGACGCAGATTCGATCCCGACAGCGGCGCGTGATATGTTATCACTTGCCTACAAACACGACCCTGGTCGCCCATCCAAGGCAACATGCTTCCAACTCCGATTTTTATAACAGTTTTCGACAACCTTCCTCACTTGCTATATTTTGACACCCTTGATCCCAAGTAGTAGCTGATGTATATTAGGAGTTATGAGCTTAAGAAGAAGACAAGGTTCTCCTTTTTAAAGCTTCTTGTCTTTGCTCTTTCTTCTTTAGCTTCATTTATAGCTGTGTGACACGGTAGGAAGCTTGAAACAGGGGAATATACAGAGTGACGGACAGACGCGGCTCCTTCACGAGTGACCCAGCAGGGGGGACGAAGCGCCATGTACAGGCCATCAGCGGCCTAGCCAGACGCCGTATGACTCGCTGCGGCGCGGCCGCTGCCACCCCTCCCCAAATCTGAGGTGCGCACCCTTCAGCCGGACTCTAAGCCGCCTGCAGCAGCGACAGCCGTTAGCGCTGTGACGAGAGCGCTACGCACCGGGAATGAGACAAAGTACCGTACGCCAAAACCAGCGGGCAGAAAGGGATCCAGACTTGTCAATCTTTCTGGCGAGACTGTTTTTTTAGTTCTTTTTTGCCATACTGCTTCACTGTAATTCTGTAAACGGTTTTCTCCTTTGATCCAGCGTAAACTGCCCGTTTGCGACATGCAGTGAGACCGTGATAGTTATGATAGTTCACCTCCCTACTGTTAACGGATTGCCTTATTCAGCGCAGGTTGTTTGTCATGGGAAAGCCAGCTTTATCAATACGTCTGAATTGATTCAGTACCTTTAAATGCCCATTCCTTGCCACCCTCTAAGAAAGAAGAGCGTTTTTTGTTCATCGAGTGTCAAGCTTTGGCCATGCTAGCTCATTACTACTGCCCATGCAATACTAAGGCTGAGTCCGTGGCAAAGGAATGAATCGGTAGAGAATACCTCTCAACCAGTACCCGTTATGGTGTAGAGTTCTATTTGAGAGCGAATGCCCGCCAAAGCGTGCTGGAACCGCCCAACCACCGCACGAAAAATAATCCGACGAAGCTCCGTCCGACCCATCCTCAACCCCATTCTTTCAACACCTGCCTCCTTCAAACCTTACAAGCGGTTGCAGCAAGGGCCAAAAAAAGCAACTATTCCGCTGACTAAGGATAATTGCTTGCCATCTCCCATCCCACCGGTGCGGAGCGCCCATTATCCTGAAAGGCGGCTGCTCATCCTTCCCGACGCCCTTCTGTATTCTATGCACCAAGTGGACGACGAACTGTGACGTCACCTGAGGATTCCAAGTTGACGGCTCATTGTGGCACGCAACCGACACAGTTAGTGCAGTCACTGAGAATAAACAATGCTCTTTAACAAAGAAGCTGAAGGAAGGCATCATAAAATCTGCAGAGGCGAAGCTCAGTACCCTGTCCGAAGCACTGAGGCGTGTGTGAGGTCGACCACCACTCGCAAAAGCCTATCCCACAAATAACTCAAGAAAGCTTATCCAATAATAAGTGTGGCAACATGACGTTATACCACGAAAGGATAAAGCATCAGGGGTCGATATGGTTCGAAATGCGCCTTGCATTCAGCATTGTCACAGAATCGTAGCGGTATTTGAATGCGATTTGATCCATGCAATGAACTGCTAGGAAGGGTTTATGAACTTTTAAGCATTTTAATCCTTCTGCGAAAGTCAGATACCAGTTGAAGGCATGTTCCAGAATCGAAATGGTGTGGCTCTTGCACACGAATGCGAATGTATTGGTGCGAAGTGGGCCGGCAGTAAGAAAAAAGGAAAAGAATCCGTCGAAAACGCTCAGGTTAAGGGCTCACTCACCTTCCTAATCGGCTGTGCTAAGGGAATGAGAGACTAAGCGCGGAGAGGAGAGTATGAGGCGAGAGAGCGCAACAGATGAGAGAGCGCCAGACAACAGCCTGATAAAAGAAAAAATTGCAGCTGAGCAGCTTACTTTGCAAGGCCCTAGCGCTCTTGTCGGTGATTTCCGTGCACGGAATTCGTGCAGGGAAACATCTGTGACTGTCCTCCAGCAGTCTAGCCCACAGACCGGAGGGAATGTACGCACGATCCTGCCTGGGTTAGGCCTTTAATCATTTTCGAATGGATTGAGGCTTCATTAGTCCAGGTGGGATTCGAGAGGATTTTGCTCCCAACCGTGCGTGCGTTAAGCGGCGCCATTGACCACTAAATGATGTTATTTGATATTTAAATATAGGATCTATACTTGACTACATGGCCTTTCCTACAATAACCTGCCTTTATTTTCGTTTTCGTTGCTATTTGCTTAGACGTGTCTATCACTCACAGCTAATCCTGCCATTCCTACTTAAGCCCCTCCACTCTGCAGCACAAGCTATTAGGTACCGGATATCTTAGTGTCGCTTTTCTGAGTTCAGGAAGTTTTGGGGCCGATTACTATGGAAAATCAATATCTCAGAAAGTCCTTTTTGCTCATTAATACTGCGAAATATGTTGCTTATTCTATTGTTGGTTCACAATTTCCCCCAATTTTTATACTTTTTTTGAAAATTCCTGGGTCCAGTGTGCAAATTCGCATGTGTGTACCAAATGCTTCAAAATTCTTGCTGAGAGCTACAACTTCCGCCCACCAAACCAACATTGCATTTGTTGGAGGGAATACTACCATTTAAAATGCTCATCGGTTTTTCACAGTTTTCTCAAAAGACAGTGAAGTCTTTGAAGTGATGCCCGCAATCGTCGTCAAAAAGGTGGCCCTAGTCAGTCTAGATGAATTAGTCGAGACGGGCTGCACCAGTCTGTGCTGAACACCTTACACCTTAAGACAGGATAGGGTAGGACATCTTAGCAGCTGACCTGATCGATGGTGCAACAAACGCTTGACGAAGTTGCTGCACAAAAATCCTAATAAATTGCTCATCTGTATCACTACGTCGTCCTCAAAGATGGGTTTGAGCCCCGTGGGAAAAAGATCCTGCGAAAAACTGTTCCATTTAACGGTGATTCACTTTTACATACCATGCTGACCTACTTAACTAACTGTTATCTTTATACAGATTAACTTTTTACAAGTGGAGGAGATTGTCAGATGATTTCAAAACCGACCTACCTCTCTTTTTCGACTCAAAAAAGTACTAGCTTTAATCGTACGAGGTTTCCACTCATAGTGGTAAATGGGAAAGTGCTAATGAGTCATTCGATGAATATGCTATTTCACTCCATTTGAACTGAAATATTGATGTACAAATCGTGGTGAAAATGCACTAAGTTATTCTGATACTAATAACAAATTTTTATTTTATTGTCCAAATATATCCAATTATATTTATTTTTTTTCATTTCATATTTTTTTATTTATTATTTATCATTTTTATCTGCGCAAACACATGTTCCATTAAATTGGGGCGATAGCAGTTATACTTACTTCAATGAGGCTAAAGCTGAATGTTTGCTAAGCTATTAAACAATCCTGTGCCAGAGTCTCTCGCTCAGCGACGGATACTGTTGAGTTCTACCTCTACTTTTTTCAAAAATGGAGACTTGTCATTGTTTGACGCTAAATAATCTACAGTCTGCTTTCATATCCATCGTCTCACATGATTACCCTTGAGCGCATACTCCCAGGCTTAAGGGTCATGTATAGCGGGTCCCTTGCGCATCTCTATTAACCTTAGCTTCACGAGAGCTGAGGTCCCTCTCAAATGGAAACTTCACACTTGTTACTCCAATTCCAAAAAAAGCCTCGTCCAGTTCGCTCCTTAATTTATCGCCCATTAGTAGGACATCCATTTTAGCGCGGCTTTTCGAAAATATCTTGAAAAAGATCCGATGTCCAATCTCCTATCACCACTCTATCATCCCGCTCAATCAAGATGGATTCCAAAAAGAAAAATCTACGGTAACTGCTATGCTCTGTAGCTTAAACGACTTAACTTCCTACCTTGTTAGGGTAGGTATGTTGATGTCATTTACTTTGATTATTCCAAAGCTCTTGATAAATTACTCTCATTGTAAACATTTACTTAAACTGCGTTTTGTAGTATCATCCGCGTATAGCTTGGATCTCACTGACGTCTTGGTTTATTGTAAGAAGCTCTACCGCCAGCGTATTCAACTTAGAAATGTCTAGGGCGGTCTATCACCTCCTCTTCTCAATAATTATACATACACACTGAATTGCCGGTTTATCCTATCCTTGCGACTTCAAGCGCATTCGCATGACGACATGGAGATTTACAGTCAAATGACTATCCATGTCATGATTCGCTATACTCAACAGGCTTTTTGACGTCGCTCTCCTGTTCCAAAACTGGGTCCCCCTCTGTCCACGAGAAACAAAAGTACTGCATTGGGTGTAAATCTGCTTCTTCTCATAGTCAAACTTGTACTAAATTGACGTGCTTCGTTCTCAAGCAGTTGAAAAATAGTTTATCAGGTTTCCTATAACCCTGAAACTTGCCTTGCAGTCACTGGTGAGAAAATTCCGCAGCGGGCTCATCACCTACAGAATATTCAGAGCTCTAACCACGAATAATCCTTCTGTGCTCCTTCGAGCCTATAAGTCTTACGTAAGGCCCTTGGTTGAGTATGGGACTGTCATTTTTACCCTCATAAGCGCAAAATTGTCGATCTTGTAGAGCGAGTTCAGAACAGCTCACCGCTACTCCCCAGGTACGCCGCGCGGCAAGAAGGCATAGTCGCGGACGTTCGCAGCGCGTGAGCGATGTAGGACGTACAATGGAACATTCTATTTAACTTGACGCGAAATCCCTACAGTACGCGCGGAACTCGTCCCTTGACTCGCCTTCTTGTCGCGCGACGGGCCTCCTGGAGAGTACCCAGCTTCACCAGGAAACTTATGATAAGGGCGATCGATTTTCAATATGACAACATCTTAGCCTACGCACTAGGAATTATACCTAGGCCTCCGCTTACTTAGTTGGCGTAGGAAAAAATTTGACTTATTAATGTTCTACAAAATCCTCTTCGGACGCTCCTGTCTCAGCCTCACCTCATTTTGTAATGTGAGGGCTTCTACGGCAAGAGGTGATTGAAAACTTATTATCATAAGGCTAACTGCAGCGGTCACTAGTTTGATAAAATCGTCACTCAATCTACATGAAGTGTATCGAAAGAAAAGCATTCTGCTTAATAACGGCGCTTTTGAAAAAGTTCTCAATGATCACCTAGAACCGTGATTACTTCCTAGTATATCTATCTCACTTCATAATTATTTACTGCGTATTTTTATGTGTTCTCTTTTCACAGTTTCCATGTGTTATTTCTCCATGCTTTTTAGTTTTGCTGTTACTTTTGTTCTCTATATACACAATCATCCAGCTTATTCGAGCCGCTCTTCTCTCCCCTTCCCCCCGTGCGCGATGCACTATTGCGCTCATGCTCGTTCGACTGCCATTTTTCAATTGCAATGAGAGCATTAAAACAGAAGCGCACTTAAATTTACCGACAATCACTTTATACTTTTCTCTAACATAAGGTCTTTCAGCTTCTCATAACCCATTTATCCTTCTCTTCGCCCTTCCATCACTCACCGTCCTAAACACCTTAAAATACACTTTGTCGTTTATAATTGAGTCAAGATTCCTACGAATAGGTCTGGGTCACGATCGCAGAGATTAGGCAAGTTTCGCGACGGAAAATACGTAGAGCCGTTTTCGGAACCTCTTTTCCTTCCCAACTCAACGGTACGTGAATTCAAACTTCTCTTGTTTTGCACCAAAACCTCTAACCTCGTTTTCACTAACTCGGAATACGCCCTCGATAACTGCTTTACTTGCCATAAAGCCGTGCACCACATGTTACGCCACCATTTGGCTTACGGTCGTACGGAAAAGTATCTTTCCCTTCGTTTATTCAGCTTTTGATTTGCTCTTAGAAGCTAATCGCAGATAATTTTATTTATTTATTTATTTATTGATGCGTTAGTAAACGCGCTAAACCATGAACTAGGATAAAATCTGTTCCTGATCAGACGCGTCGAGTGCCAGACGACGCACATTAGTTACGACGCACTCCAAGAAAATCATTCTCAATAGCAATGGTTTATACTGAATAGCTGACACTTGGTAAAGATATTATTAATCTGTGGCTAACTTATAAAAACACAATCTGCTAAAGTTCATCATTTCAATTGGTAGCATACACTACATTTATTGTCCGTTCTTTGCGGTGTGTGTTGCACGCACTTGCGCGTCTATTTTCGAGGCAAGTATACTCTATTTCGGAAGACGGGAAGAAAATCGAGTGCAGACCGCACATCATTAGAGACGACCGCCAACAGTAAAGCGGCTTTTTTCCCTTGGCCGTCGCCTCTTATGGTGTGCGGTCTGCACTCGATTTTCTTCTCGTCTTCTGAACCCGAGACATCAGGCTATTATTGAGTGAATTGTCTTATAACTGATTATAGCATGGAAAAGTGAAATAGACAACGTAGCACATACGCTAGCACAGACCTGCGAGTACAATGCTAAATTAACCTATTCATATTAGTCCATACAAAATCGCGTAGTCGAATCCTCTCCCCCCCCCCCTCCAATCACAGTAATGCGTCGCAACTTCGTATAACGTGAGCTTACGACACATCCTCGTGAACCCTTGCGAAGCGAAGATCCGCCTTTCCCAGTAGCAAAGCCGAAGCCATGTGAGATACCAAATCGTCTCCTGGACGAATTTTGCTCAGGCCAACCCTCCGTCATGGATTGGTTAACTGGTGCCAGCCTTGGTACATGGGGGACGGGTTGGGAGAACGAAAATTGCTGAACATCGATTGATTCCACAGTCACTACTAAACAGTGGATGATTCCTATCACTTTCACCTCTCTTCGACCTCGGTTCCCATCCCTTCCACGCCAAGTGAACGGCGCGTTCATGAGGGATTAAACCATTGAAGTCATTCTGTCAAGCCCTTAACAGACGGCAGTAAGTTCAGGGACATAGCATTGATGGCTCTCGACAGCGACATCGTTTACAACTCGGGTTAATGATGCAAGAAGCGAGTCGTCCAGCGTCATTTCCTTCATTTCCCTCATTTCCTTATTCTCGTCCACTTTTTCTATCTACTGCCATTTGAACGCTATAACAGCTCTTCTACATGCAGATCGATTTCCTCTCTAATCTACACTATTCTGCTTAGTTTATTGTTTGTTTCTACAAAACATTCCCGACGCTATCGCAAGATACGGGGCATTGTGTTGGCAGTGCATTTGAAACAGCGTAAAACTTATTTTCGTTGAAAATGGGACTGGACTAAGGCTAAAGCGGGGGAGGAAAGATTCCAGGGTGCGTGAACAATTTTTATTTCCTTAAGAGTTTCTGCCCCTTTAAGGCATAGCCCCGGAGAAAGCCTCCGTATCCTGTGATAGCGCCACATATCCCCAAACAAAAACGAAATGTTGGTGAGTTTTTGGACTTGATGATTCGTGGAAATGATTGCCGTGTTTCTCCGGAAACGGTTGAGTCATCCTGCTCGCTCAACGAAATTCAAGGACCGTACCTTGAACAAATCCACCGGTGTCTGTGTGGGCAATCTTCTCATTTGCTTAATGATAATTATTAACAGTGAGATAGCCATATTCATCCATGAAATTACAGGGCGTGTAAAAAGTATTGACGCACTGAGTGCTCTTCCTAGGTGGGCTAATCAGTATAAGCAAACTGTGAAATTTACTGTAAAGTACATATCAGAAACTGACTGCAGAGCACGATCAACCGCCCGTTGCGCAAAGAACTACGGGGGGGGGTCGTATTTGGGCAACGTAAGGGGTGGGGGTCGTCAACTCAAGTACTAATCACAAATTTGGCAAAGTTCCAAAGGAGGACAGACTTTCGACTACCACAGCGACAACGCACCACAGAAGATTGAATGGTCGCCTCTACACTGAGAGATTGCGTGGGCAACTGTTATCCAGCGAGAATAGCTTTAACAAATCATTGAGGCGAACAAAAAAAACGAACAACGGACAATTTTTAAAAAAGTAGAAATTCATTATCAATAAACTGGAACGGGACGATTTTCTAACTGAACTGAAACATATTGCAATATTTTAAAGAACTTTTTTCAGCGAAAGGAAACATAATTTCAGGTTCAAATTTGTATCCCATCTTGTGAAACCGCTTCTGAAGAAACATGTGACCTTTCAAATGAAGACGTTTGTATCGTAACGCATTTGCTGCAAGGTTTAGTTGAGTCATTTATTAAAAAGAATTTGGGAGTTCGAAAAAGCATAACCCCCCTGTTATTTTTCTGAAAGCATAAGTCGCAATTACTGTCCCTTGCCCTAGATTTAAGCAGAAATTCGGAAGTTAATGCGCCGACTTACACTCCCCCACCACTCTCCATATCGCGACGACGCCATACCGTAGTATGATGGGCAATAAAAGCGTGTAGTAAAGTCACTCCGCTCGTCATAATGATGAACCTCCGAAAGGGGAGGGTCGTAAAATTGTTCAATTGCGCACACGCACGTTGACTCTGCCGTTGCCGAAGACTGAAGGCAGTAGTGAACGTTATTAGCGCGCCGCAATTATTCATTGTCAAAGTTATTCCATGGTGTGGATTCCTTGGCGGCGGCGGAGCCACATTTCTCTTAGGAGTCTACCAGTCGTCTAATACGTGGCTTACCCTGGCTTACCACTTAGCCTTGATCAAAGTCGGCTTAGAGTGTCATTTTTTATGGGACTCAAAGGTTTCTCTCAAGTTTTGACCAGAAGGGGGTGTAATTCAATACGTAAGACCGGCCATTCACCGGTTGAGACATGCTTTCGAGTGTTTCGGCACCATTTCCGAGAAGTCCGTCTCTTACACTGGCTTTAATTCTTTTTAGAAGCTGCTGGGGATGGAACTCGTGCCTCACTGCTGCTTTTGAGACACTATTTCTGGGAGTACTATGTTGAAACCACCCGGACCTTTTTTACCGTAAGATAGCTTTCAAAGGGTATATTTACCATAACGCAGTATATCCAACGGTATGTCCCTCAAAAGGTTCAGAAGGCTTGAGCCGAAACTCAAGATTAGAAGCGGCATATTGTCGTTGCATTCTCGCCCCCCCCCCCCTTTCTTAATCCTTAAATTTTGTGACTCTATATAGAGCCACGGAGCCCTCGCTGAAAATGACTGATAGGAAATTATTCAGCTCATTCGATGAGTGCGCTTTGGTAATGAGCGATGAGGGCGCTTTTTTGGCACCTTGTGCACAAATAGAATTAGGGCAGAATAGACTTCTCAGTAAGTAGCCTTCAATTAAACAATTCGATGACAGCTTTGAGCTGACGTGAGACTTATTACAGTCGGGTACTAAAAATCAGAAAATATCACTGTGTTTCAACAAAACCGTTAATCAACTCAGAAGCTGTAATTCACTTAGCATCATCAATTAGTATTGACGTTGATGAATTAAGGTCAGAAAGTATTCTCAATTCCATCTTTTTAAAAGACAAGAGGAAACAACTCAGAAACAGTCTCGTCAACTTTTGTCTATTCTCCCGCAAGCTTTAGTTTTGTGGAACTATTCTTTGAGATATTCTTTTTTTGATACTCTATCTATAATAATAATCAAACTCCAAAGGTCAATATGGGCACTGAACCCTACTGGCACCTTGGGGACACGCACGGCCCGACATCGTGAACCTGTTCAGCGCCTGAATTAGTCAATCATTCGCTACTCCTAATGCCATAGCCATTTTGTTCGAAATTGAAGCCCTCTGTGCCACGCGGTATTGAATATAAGTATTTTTTGTGTACATATTTCGTCGATGAATAAAATACACATAATCGTAGAAGAACTCCATACTCCCATTTCTACCAATCTTCTCCACCCGAACCCCCTCCCTCCTCCTCTTACCATACTCCATTACGTAAGGGGAACAGCATCCCATCCAAAGATTAAGCTTGGCCTATGGGTATTTCACACTTATAGAGCGCAAACTCCGAACAATGGTGGCCTTTTTTTTAGCACTAGTGATAGCTTAGCTGCGGAACGACCTGAAAGTGGAAAGGAAAGCAAGAGAAATCTTTGGAACGCTGAAATTAGGCCTTAACCTTCAAAAGGTCGGATGTGGTACGATGGCGAGACAGGGCGAAAGAAGACAAAACACGCGAGAGATCACGCCGTTCGAGAGAGCACGCCGATATCGAGGTGGGTGGGAAGCGTTGCAACGGGGGTCGATGGTTGCAGGCCCGTAAGGATTAGCGCCCTAACCGCGCAACTTTTGCGGCGAAGCTGGAGTGATCTAGGTAGGTAGGGACCTTACAATTTCCCTCGCGGTATCCTTCCCACAAGTCGGGCTAACCCCGGGGTTTGCCTTAAAGAATCGGGTACGTTCCAGATGTATGCCAGAATTATTGAGTGACCGTGAGGACCTCTTGGCGTTCAATTCAGGATCGCTCTCATTCCCGAAAACCTGGTAAGGCCAGGGATTCGATTCATGGGAGGCGCAAAACAGCTCTATCTACCACTAATGTGTTCAGAACTACCATTAATTGCGCAGGTTTTTTTCGAATCTGTTCTCACGGAATAGTGGAATCATATATTTCGGGGCATGGAAAAATCAAAAAATGCAGCAAAAATCAATCTCGTCATAATTTCTTAGTGTTCGAGCCGAAAGCCATGCTCTGACGTGTGGTGCAGCGGTGAGTGGCGCTTGCACATCTTCCGTTTGATCTAGGATCAAATCCCGAATAAATCTCACCTAGGCCAACTGACCCCATCTCTCGCAGCAAAATTGTTCCAATGAATGAAAAAGCCTGAGCATAAACTAAACCTGAAAGTTATGTTGATGGCCTAAAAGTCATAAAATTCTATGACAACTGTGGACTTTATTACTCCAAAGAACTTCCAATTTAGTGGTCCTTACTACTAGTTCTGCTTATTGCTAACACGCTTTTGCTGAAAGCTGACTAATTCAAAGAATTCTAGAGTATCGTTCTTGACATATCGCCTTTTGGGATGCGCCACGTCTTCGACTTCCAACGAACAACTTCCAAGTTCCAACTACACATTTGATTTGGCCAAGTCCCCGGTGATTTGAATAACCTACGTAGAGGCTAGGGTTTCATCCTTTCAAACGAGTCAATCAATATGTGATCAATTCCGAATGTAAGGAAGGCTAGGTGAGCGTGGGCGAGATTAAATCCAGAATTTGACCCCCGGGGCGTGTGAGAGAAGCGCTGCTTTCCATCACACTGCTTCTGCAAAGTTCTGTTTCCGAGCAACCAAAGAGTTTTAGAGCAATCAAAAAAGAAGAAAGAATGGCACGATGAGGAAAGATGGGTAGTTAGGGCTATTGTTTTGACATTAGCCACTATGTGCCACATGTGCTCCACAGCGGGTTTCGCTTTGCTTCCTCATCGCTCTTTCTCATAGGCAGCCAAGACGTGGTTTAAGACTCGTAGAAGCTTGCCTGAGGACAAACCTAGTAAGTTGTCTCATTTAATTTTTTTATCAAATGAAAAATCTGCGTAACATTCGGTTTCTCCGCAAGCATTTCGTGGATTGTGTTGCCTCAACGTAGGACAGTGAGAAGCAATATCGAACAGCGGCCGTCGGTCCCTACGTTGCAACTTTACGGCGAAATTTACATTCCCTTCTTCCAATCAAATTTCACGGACCCCCCCATTGCATCATCCTCGCCATCAGCGGTCGCATTCTATAAATATTTAATTTGAGTCCCCGACACTATCTTACTCATCCCACTTTCTCACTTCCAAGAATAGCCAATTCGAGCGGTGGTGGCGGAGGGAAGCCAGGTATGCATGCCATAGTGTAACCTACATTGAGACCAGCCAAAATTTCCGCACCGCCTTCCACTAAAGCCCTCGCGCCCTGAAACTCAGCAAACTCACATTGAGTTCGTACATATGATTGCGATCAATACACCCCACCTACAAATTCAACAAAATTCGACCCCCCCCCGTTTGATTTACTTGTCGAAATGAGGTATTGACCTTGACTTCGAAATCTCCCTGTAATGTCATAATACTCTGGTCTCTAGCCAGATTAAGTCCTACAGGAGAGTAATCGAATCTCCCTGCTTAACATCTGGTTATCGATGGGGTGACATCACTTTTAACGACAACATGGTACGGTGCCTTACATGCGCTGTGGGACCGTGTAGTGCCATGCTTTTGTATGGTGCCTTACCGCGCTGTGCGTGGGACCCTGTTAGTGCCATGTTTTGTAAGTCCCTCTTCCGAATTCCTATCCCTTTCATATGACTTTATTGCTTCGAGTGAAACTCCTCAGTTCGAAAGGGGGGGGTGTTTGCCCTCCATGTGCTCCCATTACTATGGATGAGAATAGATGTTTATAGGCGTATCGAGTGTCGGTTGTAAAATCATTTCCGATAAGGACCGTGTAGGGTGGCGGTGCTCCTAAGGTAGAATATCCGATTTTGGCCTGATTCGGATCAGGAGATGGTCTTGAACATGTCGTAAAGTAGATTTAGGGGAACCCGAATCTAACAGAGACTTTTTTACATCTCTGTTGAATGATATGCATAGATTGGCTTCACAGGTTTAATTGCAAAGATTTTTTGTCGGTAAAATTGAATTTTTATTTTAATAGTTTAGTACTTTGTTATTTTCTTTAATTTTCGGTTTGACGGGGGGGGGGCAGGCCTGGGGCGGGGGTCTGCGAATTTTTTAGCTATTATAATAGTGTTGCTTTCCGATTAGCCTGATGCGGTCCAAGGAGATGGCCCTAAACTAGAGTATGGACATAGTTTCCTAAGCGCAAGGGTGCAGGAGCCCCGGGTTGACGACCACGTACCATAAAGTGCTCAGTATGTGAGCGCAGAATGCACGTTGATGTGCCGGGCCCAATCATCAGCTCCTTATCATAAGGTGCCCTCAAAAGAGCTTCGTTTACCTCACTCCCTGTTATCTTATCCAAAGGATAAGTCCAATGGGAGTGTACTAGAGCTACGGATTAGATAATAGGAAAGCGCCCCCTTCAACTCGAGTTTCACTATTTGTCTCTATATATATTTAACCCTTTCCGGACCGCCTGACACACATGGTGTGTCAGGAACTTCAAGAGCTGATTTTTCCAAGAGTTTGGTTTTTCGATAAAATATTTTATGTTGTTACATACCTATGTAACAGACTCATGCCATATGTATGAAAAAACCTAGACTTTAGGTTTAATCTAGGTTCTAAAATAACCAAAGAGTAAATGGACTTCCACTTTGGGCTCAAAGAAAACAGTTGTAGTTCGCTTGAAAACACTTAAAAACGAAGAATTTGTGAAATATCCTGCTCGTCGTATCTGATTCTTATGGATCCAATCGTTTTGGGCACGTTCTACTCCCTTTTTCTCCATACCAACTTATTTTGAACAATTTTCGTCCCTTCCTCCCTTTTTATGGCCCTTTCCCTTTTTTTGCAAAACAGTTTTCTGTCAAATTAATCTTATATATTCTTCGAGACATGACAAAGACATAAACGAGACAAAATAATGGCTTTAGTGGGAATACAGATTAAATATATGATATTTATGCTTGCCGCGCAGCATGCGGCCGTGAGCGCAAAAAGTGCGCGGTCCGGAAAGGGTTAAATTAAGCTGCATATAGCCACTAACGGCGTGATTCTAGAAATAGCTGAATAAAAGGGCAAAAGTAGAGCTTTGGACGCTGATCAATCCCATCTGAGATGTGCCACGCATTCAACCTCCATGCAGCATCCTGATGGCATGAGTAGCGTATAGGGGGTCAGCCGATGTGAATAGCAGTTTTTCTCCACCAGGGAAGTTCCGTCCAACTCTACCTCAAAGGGATGGAAGGCCTGGTCGGCCTGAATGACGCAGGCTTCGATACTTAGACCATGCGCGTGATAGCAGCGCCACCTGCTGCTGAACTACTTCCGCCCGAAAATAGCCAAATAGCGCTGCGTTTATCGTTTTTGCTGCCGTTTTCTCGGCTTCCGACCACGCGCACAAAATCGCGCCTCTGGTAAGCGGCCAGAAAAGCTCTTGGTAAAGTGTTGAATATTGTTGGTATTATTTATGTAAATTTGCTGAAACAAAAAATGCTAAAAATAGCCCGGGTCACTGTTCATATGAATAATCAAAAAAAGCCCAGCGATGATCATCTTTCTGCTGGAAGGTGTCACGTATCTGACATCTATCAGGTATCGTAGGCCCTTTAACAAACGCCATACTATCCCTTCCGACGGCCAAGCAAAGTTCATGTCAACACTTTCGTCTATCCGAACAA
Organism: Ostertagia ostertagi; assembly: GCA_036418205.1. Taxonomy (NCBI): domain Eukaryota; kingdom Metazoa; phylum Nematoda; class Chromadorea; order Rhabditida; family Trichostrongylidae; genus Ostertagia; species Ostertagia ostertagi. The sequence goes on from MU882695.1 coordinate 16,948, forward strand.
GTCTCGCCTAGAATACCCATTAGGACCCCTTTCTGTTTCCTTTTTTTCCCTCACCTTGTTTTCTACAAGGATCGCTTTCTTCTTACAAAGTGCATTTTTTGTAGTGATTGCATGCTCAGTACAGAGCGGAAATTTGAGCCTGAAAACGAGTATAGAATCTTAGTGTGGAAATATGAAGCCTCGAAAAATAACCGTCGCACTTTTTCACTTGACCCTGAAATATAATCCGATCCAAAGTTGTGAGAAGGGTGAATTTTGGAGCGAAATGACGTCACTTCATGCCTACGCAGGGACTCTGTGAGAGAAATCTTTACCAGGATAAAAATAAAAGTCAATGTTAATAAATTCCCACTCCTAATACCTATGCTACAAAGAATAGTTCAGGATGCGCCATGCATTCTGGGTTTGTGCAAAATCATGTCCACTGTTGGATACTATTTATCGCAAGCAATACTGTAGAGCGACCGTCGGCAAATTTTTATTTTGGGCCTCAGAGGAACTATTGGTGTACGCCATGTTAAAGAAAACGTAAAACACGAACATCTTTTCGAGTGGAGCCTCTGTGATTGGCTAAGTGACGTCACACCCGAGTCCGCAGTATGTCGCGTCATTAGCGTAACTTCACCTCTCCACCTAGCTCCATAAAATTCGCTGACAAAATATAATCTGGAGGCTTTCCTGAACAATTTCGAGGTGCATGCAGTAGAGTTTGGCAACCCGATTTTTAGGCATCCGGTAGGCGTTTATAATGTACGGGGCTGGTACCACCGTTATATATCTATTCAGACGTTTAGCTCCGGCTTACGATCTGCCTTGCTGCATTTTACTACTTTTGGTGATTTTTGGCCTGAGAATCGTTTTGTATACTTCGTATCTTTTTTCTGACTTTGGAGACGCATAGTCCCGGCCGATGTAACGAACTTAACGAAAAACGGTGGAGGTGGTATCGGGGATGGATGGGAGCGAAGCTGGCGGAAATGATATGAGATGGAAGAGGATAGACGTCTGGAGAGTCAGTGATAGACACCTCATTCCCCGAGCCTTACAAGGAAGCGGCCTCTCAACGCCGCCGATCGGCCATTTAGGAACGCGATATCATACCAGCATAGACTTGCCAACCCCCCCTTTAAAACGTGAATCTCAAATTGCCCGCCGAACCGGACCACGGAAACCAAAGAGGGCGATACTCTTCGAAATCTGCTAAACTATAATCACCTATCATCTTCTCGTCTTTCTATGCAGTGACAGAAAGTACTCAGTTCGAATCAATAGAAGGGAGTTATGAAGGCACAAACAGACAACAGGCAGTGATCGGGATTTGCAGTCAAAACGTCGTAGGATCGGCCCCTGATCGCGTACTGTTTTGCCTTCTTCAGGAGTACAGCTAAAAGCTTTTAATAGCCTATTTAGCCTAATTCCTGAAGAACGCAAGACAGTAAACGCGATCAGGGGCCGATCCTACGACGTTTTGACTGCAAATCCCGACCACTGCCGTTGCGCTGTTTTGCTTCATAACTCCATTCAGAGAATCGTTTAGCAGATTTGGAAGGTAGATTTGAGATCAGCGTTCAAAGGCACATCTAGTGGTATACATCTCTTCTTGAATGGCCATGGCGACCTGGGAGCCTTTCCTTGTTAGTCCATCGGTTCTCGTTAGGTCGCAGCAGTGGGCTCCATTCCCCGGGTATATTTCCGCCCACCGTAATCCAAAAATCGGCGGACCCCCAGACTAGCATTGAACCAATTCACCAATTCCAAATTGCCTAAATAACCGCGTACGAAGCGCGCGTTCCAGCGTGCCGTTCACTTAGTTAACAGACTGATAAGAAATTACATCAATTCTCTTCGTTAGCGGGACGAGAAATGGAGTAGCGGAAAGGAAGCAATGCTGCATGCAGGGTCAGAGGATCTATGTTTATCCTCGTCGCAGTAACTTACAATCCGAATCTGACGAGCAAATTCAGACCAGCAGTCTTAGGGTTGTGCAAAGGCACGCCTATAAAATTTGATAATAGCTCTTCAATCGCCTTTGCAAGATCGAAGCAAACGCGTGGCGCGTTCTAAAACGATCAATCAACATCTACAGTTTATTTTATATTCACTGAAGTCCAACGTCGGCTTTTATATCCAACGTGACCGATAGGATTTAGCTTTCATTTTACTCTCTGGGAATACCGTTGAAAACGCTCATAACAAAAGTTCATGTGAATATTTGAATAATGAATGGATAAGTTCTAGAAACCTTCTTTGAGCTATTTTCACTATTTCCTATGGAGGCATTTTTTCCAGCAATTCAGAGGAGCACACTTCACATTCAATACGGTTGTTTCCATGTATACGAAAAATACCGAGGGGCGGGGTTGGATGAGGTGGGCGGGCCTGGCAAGAAGAGAAAAGGGGATTCCTCACTGCTACAACGATGTGAAACTAATTATTAACATTAATGTAGTGAATAAATAAAAAAATAAATAAATAATGTAATAGTTGTTGGACAAAACCAATCTATTTATATCAGCATACAATGAAATGGAAATGAAGCCTTCTAGGCTCAGTGGTAATCATCTGGTCTCTCGGAGACTAGTCAGACGACTCATAAGCCTACTGGATAGTGTCCCTTAGAAGGAGGCTCATAGGTCAGGAAGTGGTTTAATCCTTTCTTCAGCTCAGTTTTTGCGTCTGAAACTCCGCGCTTTTTGACCCGCTCGCTATCTTTTCCATAAGCCGTACCACCACTGAAACCGAGCGCTCAGCCACTTGCCGATTTCGTTGATGAAGGGAAAAGGAACTGATAGTAGCTACCACAACCACAATCATGAAAGGTACTGGTGCTGGGCGGAGGGTGGGGGGAGCTCACGATAGATGCTATCATGCTTATATTTGCTGGATGTTTACTCCTTCTGTGGTACTTGATCTGAGGAATTCCAATCAATCATTATACCCGCCCCGAGCCAACTAGCCGATACCGTACTCGCCTAGGACGATAAAAACCTGAGCATCAAGCTTCACCACTTGTAGCATAGGCATAGCAAACACTTGTAATTGTGTGTCCACAGTCAAAGAATTTTGGCACATGGCGCACTCTGGGGAAATAAACCAGTATTGAGCAATTCTTCCTCCAACATTAAAAGCTGCGGATGGTCCCACTCTTACCATAGGCTACGGTTGGCCAATACCCCTGCCAATACGTCCTGATGAGATCCAAATGTGTTTTCAGTTCGATACTTCGTCCATCTCGCAGCTTACTTCACTAAACTACTACTTTAGCGGTGTTTACTGAACGGCCTGAACGGCTACCCTTGCGATGTGCATCCAATTTCAAGACTGATTACTGAATAATTTCGCGCAATTGTTCACGGCTCACTGCTCACGAACAAATGATCCGGTGCACGTATTACCCCGTTTACTTCCGCTTATACATGAAAGCTCATTACTGGCCAAAATCACAACCAGTCTACGGGC
>MU882696.1:0-21788 GCA_036418205.1 Ostertagia ostertagi
GCGCTTTAACGGCTGTAGACCGCACCCATGGGCGCAACTTAGGTCGAGTATAAGAATGGCCATCTGCAAAATATTTATGTTCCATGTCCCGGTCGGATTGTATTTCTTATGTTTGAAATGGAGAAACTCGAAGCCGTCATTAAGTGGAAGTATCACTTTCCTCCAATGACGTCTTGTTAGCATTCACATCAGCGCGGAGTGAAACGGAAAGTATCCTATATCAAATCAGACACCGGTTATAACCTGGCTGTTCCCACTTTCTTTAGGGGTGCAACTGTCTTAGTAGAGAGACTTTGGAACGATACCTACACCATAAAATTTGCGAAATATGTAACGTCAGCGATGTGCAGTATCGAATAGGTGAGCCGAGCATACCGAATTACATCCAGAATCGTAGAAGCATATGTAGGCCTTCTATCAATCAGAACCAATGTCCTCCGTGAGGCCGTGGCCAACGAAAATCAGTCTACTTGAAAATATAAAAAATTCTGTCACTAAATGCGAGCCTCGGAAAGATGGGATATGGACGAGAATTGAACCTGCAGACAGCGCTTGGTAGCTACTTTTCCGACGACTGCTGCTAACACAAACATGCGATATTGTAGATTTGATCATTATTAGATTCATGGAGCAAAATTTGAATTGCTATCGGAAAGCTTATTCGCTGCAGTATCTTCAAACTTTTGTGCTTTGCTCACAACCGAAGATTTTTGATCCCTCTCAGACTATAACGCTGTTTTTCCAAAAAAAAAAACCAATGCTGCGGGTAGTTCCAATACATCAGTGGATGACTTTAGCTTTACCTGATTATACTTAAAGTTAGTTTCACCCAGTAAAAGACCAAACCTGGAAACGTGATTCGTTCACGCCTGAAGAGGACTCCCAAACGAAATAATAGACATATTTTCTCGCTTCAATTTCTTCAGATTGCAGAACCACAATCGGTAAAAGCTAGTGACTATTAGGCTACCTTTTGCATGCACGGCAAACTTTGAAAGCGGGTCTTTCAACAGAAAAGGGGCTTCCGGCATGTCAGGCGAACAGCACTTTCAAGCAGTCTTCTTGGTCATTAATTACGTGTTAATATATATAAATGTAAGGTTTAAGCAACCTGGATTCGTGCGTTGCGACACGAAGTAGTGACCTTTTGACTGTGCGGAAAAGACAAGCAGTAAAATAAGAATTTATTTACAGACAAAATCAAGAAATAGTAGTTGGAAAGATCGCTAGTTAGCGGAGACACTGAGGCGAGTCGTAGATGGCGAACTCGAGGCGACCACCGAATACGGGACCACAGTCGGGTGCACGGCGCGAACTAATCTTCAACACAAGCCACAAGGGCTTCCTACCTTGAGCCACTGGGGCTCCTTCAACTCACTGCCACTAAGGCTTATCAACTCGAGCCACTTAGGCTCCCTGTCCAGTCCACTTAGGCTCTCCTCACTGAGCCACTGATACAACCTCTTGCTCTCCTCTATCGAGCTTAGGCCCTCCTTCTTACGGGCCACTGCGGTTCTCTCCTGACCGCACCTCCTCCTACTGCAACTCCTGGGTCTCTTTTATATGTGCGTTCCCGCCCGAACCGTTTCCCTCTGGCAAGGTGGTCTCCCATGACCCCGCGCGATCGACAGCCACAGCCTCCTCCTCGACCTACCGCGCTCGAACCAGCTGATCATAGCTGGCGTCTTGAGGCAGGCATGCCTTTCCCTAACAAAAATCATTTATAGGCGGGTGACAAATTTTGTAATGGAACCGGGTCAATAAAAGTAATCAAAGACAGCTTGATTCAGTTTTTCACCTGTGAGGGACGCAGTATACTATTATACAGAAAAGAATATTTTGTCAGCAGGACCAATAAGAAAGGAAGTAAGGAGTATAAATTAAGGCTGAAATTGCGAAACTTAGTGGTTCGTTTGGCCTCCACCAAGCCAGATACAATGTTTGTGGCCATTGACGAGCATAACTCCCCCCCCCCACCCCCCCCCCCCGCGCTCTCCCCCCCCCCCCCCTCGTGAAGATAGATTGAAACAGAATTGAGAAATGCCCGTTTGGTGACCGCGCCAATCAATGTTGCACTCTCTTACGCCAAGTATCCACCAGATTTGTAGTGCCTCAGGACAAGTTCTAAAAATAAAACAATTTGAAAAGGTGAAAAGATTGGGCCTCAAGAAGCCAGTTTGGACCTAGTACATACAAAGATTGATAATTATAACGGGGGTGGGGGAGAGCGGTGAGCAGGGCTAAAATTTGTCACACACTCATTACTTCAAATACCATTCCTAAGCTCTTACAATGCCAGACCGTTTTTATATGGGGGGGGGGGGGAACAGAGAAGATGCCCTCGGACCTAAATGCACACCTTTAGAATGCGCTGTGCAGCCCCTTCTTGAAAGTTGTTCAGATATACGAACGCGTGGTTGTGCTGTACGAACCACTGCAGGTTTCAGCAAATATGCAAGTCAACATTTCTATCATCTCAAGCAAATTTGGGAATAATCGAGCCAAAAACCGAGTCGGTTTGATGCAACTCTTATTTCGCAGTTCTTCGCAAATACGGGTGTGAAGTATGGTGTATCTAGCTATTAAGCACTTATTGTTGGGTACCGTTTTTTATGGATTTTTAGCATATAACCTCTGACGCCAGAAGAATTCGACGTGTTGTCCACAAATGCCTCTCTTACAGTTAGTGATAAATCTATGCATAAATATGTAGTCTCAAAAATTTGTTAGAGGTTGGCTTACTTCAGGTTATCAGTGTCGGAATGTATCACTTTATGTCAAAAGCTGAAGGCAACAGTTACTGAAAAGTAGTCAGAAGAGGTTCACACTTGAGAAGGTTGACATGTGAGGTATATCATACCAACCAGTCAACCTTTTCAGGTGTGAACGTCTTCTGACTACTTTCAGTCTTTACTTCGAATAATTCATATGTATATTGGACCTGCTAGTAGAGGAGCATATGTTCTACCAAATATGGTAGACTACTACATCTAATGGAAAGTTTTGGGTCATTGCAGCTTCTTCAAATGAGAACACGGTAACTTTTCTGACTTTTTGAGAAGCATTGGTTCCCATATGGTACCGAGGGTACTCAATTTGAAATCGGTCTTGTTGTTTGTTGAGCTGCTTCACTAACACTCACCGATCGTCCATGCAAAAACTGCTTCTACGCACTTAGATTCCCATACGAAAAAATGTGAAAGCGCGGAGGACTCAAATCTCTGCAGTTGTTCAAATTCCAGATGAAAAACGTCCGAAAAGAAGGGAAACGTTTTTGGAGGGAGGCAGTGCCATTCACAAGCGACAGTATCTGATCTCGCGTAACGTCTTAATTGTTAAGCAAACATTCAGGTGTACAGCGAAAATGGCACTTAATCCTAAGTGACGATAAATTGGTTTCCGTGGTCAATCTCTGGTCTTATTATTTTTGTGTAGTTTGCGTATGAGTTCGGTGACCGTACGGGATTGCTGGCGTCGCAGTGGTGAATTGCGGATGGGTGACCAATTTAGCTGTCATGTGCATTAGCTGTCCTCCATGAATGAACGACTACTGGTCGCCATACATGTCTTCATTCACCGCGTTCAATAGAAAAGGTCTATCCCTCAGGAAATCCTGCACATGGATTTTTGCATGAGAAGGTCGAAGTGTGGGGAAATTACCTGGTGCTTTGAGGTGGAGGTACGCAGAGGGCCCGAGGTACTTACCGCCTCCCCTCTCGCGTGCTCTCTAGTGCTCCTCTCATCCATGTTTCGCTTTTTCTCTGTAAAATCATTCACAAATATACCGCCAATGAATGGTCTTGTACGTGGCCTTGCTGCAAGGTGGAGTGGTTTCAGAGGTGGCGTGGGGTTGACTTTCAGATGGAATAGTTCTACCCTTTCCGAAGCCCACAAATAGGAACATTTTCTGGTAGTCCTTCCTCGACAGTTTCCCTGCAAAACCCACCGAATTTCGATCGATGTTTCAAAACAACCAAAACCGGTTACTGCAGTACAGACTAAAAACTTATTGCTCTGATTCGGATGTGCGCCAGTGTAGTGGTGCCGAAGAAACTGAAAGAGAGAACTACTCCAATAGGGAACTAACAGTCGACCAATTTCAAGCTATTCAGCTACATTTCCACCCTCAAAGAGAGAACGAGTAAGTCAGACATGATAGCATCTTCAGATGTCCTGGCCATCTTTTCATGGACTTAAAAAAGCGTTCCGGCGTTGACGAATCCCTTATTTGAAATGCGGCACGCATATTATGTATCATGCTTACATTCGTAGTGGCGTTTGAATGCGATGTGGCCTATACAATGACTTGCGGGGGCCAGCCGATGTACAAGTCAGTGTTTTTATCCTCCCAGACAAGTCTGGTACCAATTATACCCCAGAGAGGAAGGAACGCACGCTTGACACGGACGGCGGTACACCACCCGGGATCTGATCCTCGAACTGCGTTGAAGGAAATCAACACCGCTTGTTACCAAAGCTCTCCCGCCTCCTATAGTAAAAATAGTAAATTTGACTAAGTAGGAAAATAGGGAATATCTTCCAAATGAGTCCGCCATAACTGTGCCTCTTCTAGTGTCACTTACTGAGATGATTACTTGGCCCGGCTCGCTACGGACTGGTGTATAGCTGGCTAAGGCGGTTACAAGCTTTCTTTCAACCGAAAGAGTAACGTGTAGATTGGGAGCATGCTCTATGTAGTACTAGATTTTGGGAAGAGATTTTGTCATAGTATGCCATTTTTAATGACTGGTTTGTCGTTTTTTGCTCCGTTTCTCGTTTGCTCGTTTGGTAGGACTCATCAATAATGATCATTCTTTGACTTTTTCACTTTTGTACTTCTTAAACGAATTTTTTTGTGTGGCGGTGGGGTAGCAGGGCTTTTTTATGAACAGTTTTGGGGAGAATTGAACAACCTTTTCATAGATCGGCTTGTGAAAGGGTCGTTTCATGGACTTCGGTCTCTAAGAAAGGGGGGTCGTATTTCAGAATTGCCCTCGACGCCACGCTTGACCTTCCTTGAGGCAATCATACAGCAGCGGCCAAAAATCAGTTGACAAGCCCATTTTAAATGTTCTACCTGAAGTTGCTGACTCGTTTCCAATTCTTATCTCATTCAGTCACCAAGTTATTACGTCGTTAATCCACAGGAATGTTCAACCACCCTCTCAAGCTGGTTGAAAAATCATACATTCTCGATCGCATTGAAAGGCAGGCAAAATTCACGTATTCAACTTATTAAATGAACTATATTTGACCCAACTGAGCCAACCATCACGTCACCACAAAGAGCAACTCCCAGTCACATGCTTAATTGCTAGCATTGATACATTCATAGAATACAACCAAATTTAATGCCATCATTGTATATTTAATTTATGTAATTCATCTGTATTAGTTATTTATATTTAACTAATCATTGTTATATTTACACATTTCATGTATAGCTGTATACATAAATAAATATACCATGAAAAGGCACAATACTTCGAGTCGTTGCTCTGCTGAAAGACGAAGTTACTGTCGAGCGACTGCCATGTACTATACACATACATTATACCTTCTAAATCTGACAGCGTAAGCCTGCCTTCATCACCGCCTCACTCCTGTAGCGTGGTCCCATTTTTTTCGGGGCAACCTTATCAAGCCTCCGCCGCTTTCACGGTCAGTCCGCTGATGCTTTGGATCAGAGCGTTCCACACTTGAAGCACCATATTGACCAGTACCCTCAATGTCAAATGACAATTTTATTGGCATTACTCCAGATGACGTGGGAACACTGCAAAAACTCTATTTTGGACTTGGCCAAGAACGCTCTACTTCCACTCACTTTATAGCGGGCATCTTACACAGGATTCAATGCTGATCTACATAGTATACAGATAGATTCTCGAAGTGTTATGAATGCGTAGGCATGGCAGTCGCACGACAATGACTTTGTTTTTCAACAGAGCAACGACTCAAATCACAGCGCTTCTCACACAAAAGTGGTTTTCACACATGGGATTGCCGCTAACAACCAGGTCACTCGCCCGAATCAGACATCAAAGAATCAATAAGGAAGGAGCTGCCAAGTTGTCTGTCGAAAAAAGAGCTGCGAACATCAGAGAAATATGGAGCTATTTGAAGGAAAATCGAAGAAAGAAGTGCCTTACCGAGGAGTGAGTTTATTAATTAATTGAAGAAAAACCTGGACCTGCCTTATGTATTGAAGACTTCATAGAGTTTTTTGGGGAAGACTGGCTCTGTGGGCTTATCGCACTTACTTGAATGAACTGATTACGTAAGTTTTCAACCGCCCTGAAATTCGATAAAGGGACAATTGAGAATCGTAGATGGATTTCTTGCTATAAAGGATAAACTGTTGCCCGTTGATTAACTCCCGTCCCCTGCACTTGCGCACCGCGTTCTACTTCCATTTTGTACATTCGTAGTGGCGTTTAAATGCGATGTGGCCTATACAATGGCCAGCCAATGTTCAAGTCAGTGTTTTTATCCTCCCAGACAGGTCTGGTACCAATTAACCGACCACCGGAGGATGGAAGGCTTGGTTGGCTCCGGCGACTCACGACCCATGGCCTCCTTCCGATATGCTCGAATAATCTGTTTTTTAAATCCTGGTTTGGAGTGAAGGTTGACATTTTCTTCTGTGGATTCCTAGAACGCTCCATAACTGGTGCAAATTTGGAGAGATTCAGCGTTTTCAAGAGAGAAACATACTGCTCGTCATTAGTTTTTGGCCACTTTTACCTTGCGAACTAATTGTGAATCTATAGCGCACCCTGTATCTTACCCTCGATCATTTTTGCAGGATAGATCAGGAATAGTGAAGGACCGGCTAAGCGGGCTGATCAGACTCAAGCCTCCAACAACGCTTTTTGAGGATATTTCTGCCGCAATGTCGTCACTTATATAACCTGTTGCTGACCCACGCTCCTTCCCCACACAGTCCAACAATTTGCCATTACCTTATCAGTCATGTGTGTGCTTTTAAAATAAGTTTGAAGGGGATAAGGCAATGGCTCGCCTGTACGGCTCGACTTGGAATTTAACGCAAAGAAGCACAGTGAAATCTTAAGAATCTGAACAAACGCTCCTCCATATTCACGCTAGCACCTCGTTCCAACGGTTGATCACCTGCTCCGCTTTCCAGTAATCCTTCTTCGGTTTGAATCGCCAATATTCGTATACAGGGGGGGGGTGGCAATAAAAAAAGACATTTTTTCTCCAGACTCAAATGGATTCAATCACACTTTACTAGCTCAAAGCGTGTGCTCCCAACTTGAATTGAAGAGCGCATTTCCATTTCAAAAAAAAATTAATTCACAGTGGCCATCTACGGACGGTCTGCAGAAAAAGTTTAGCCCGAAACCATGGTGTCTTGTGTCGAGCTCAGTGGGTCGCTCATACTAATCGTGTACTGTTACCGAGCGATTGCGACGACGACGTGACAATGACGTCATATCTGAAGACGTGAGGGTAGTGAAGGAGGGCCTGCGTGCACTTATAGAGGGACATTTAAGGGGAATATTTTGCTGAGGAACTTCCGTCAACGACGGCAATCTCTGCGAAGAAAAAAAGGCCGAAGTGCGACCTGGGCAAAATGTCTTTTTTGGCCCTTCCTCCTGTATATAACGTGAAGTGACAAAAAAGCGTTCTACTGCGGCAGGCTGTTCTAACATCATAAATTCAAAGCGCTTAGAACTCTCCGATTTATCTGATTATGCTCTTCAGTTCGCAGTTGAAGGAGTAGGTTTGAATTTAGCAGCTTGTTAGCAACTCAGGTTCGAGAAGAATGTGGGGAGAAAAAGTCTTTTGTGTTGAATCTGAATGGAAGCCGAATGAGTAACGCATCCCGAAAACTGATTTGGGCTGAGCCCTTTACCACGCTAACTAATACGACGTACACAGAGGAATATCAACTTCGACATATTTGAATTCTCGAAGAAACCTGAGACCCGTTTTACCTAGCGTCGTGAAAGTGGTTATCCTTTGAAATTGGAATTGTTAATTTTTAAGTTTTCCTTTGAGGTTTTCGAATGGTTTTTCGAAAAGGCACTCACTCCTAGGACATTCACTAGATGGTACCTCTGGTGACCTCCAGCCGAGGAACGCAGTATATTGATGTGGAAACGAACAACTGGGGACATTATTATCAATAGATTCTCTAGCTGGCCAAATGAATTCCTTCTATTTTTAAAAGTAGCTAGTGTTGTGATCATAACGAGGGTGTTCGTATTCTGCTGGCTATCACTGAATGTCGCACTTTCAGGCATAGGGTCACTGTTACGCAGGTAATTTAGGAAGGATGTGTCGTATTTGAGAATTTTTTATGGGGAGGTCATACTTTAGGTTGGAATTACGTACATTCGGGCGCCCCTTTATATGTTAGAATCGTATCGAGACGCCCTCTCGAAGCAAAAGCCCAAATCAAATTAGTGAGGTCAACTGTGCATGCCGTGTTAAGTAAAAGTGAAAACAGAAGGAGAGCAAACCGCCAACCAAACGTCCCAAAACTGGAACTCCTCCTCTGTCTCCTTGAAATGGGGTAGGGGCGTGTCGGGACGAGTTGTCTGACCTTGCTGCTCCGTGGCTCCACTAACTCGCGCGTATTTGAATTGGCCGCTATTTCGTAATAAAGGCTGCCTGCCATGAAGTGGGCGCGAGGTACTCGTCCACATTATATTTTTTTACATTAGCTCTCATTAGCTCACTCTGTAAAGCCCTACCGCCACTGTCGGCACTTTCGAGCCACGACAATGATACAAGCGTAGTACTCGCGGACTACTCGATCCTCCCCATAGAGTAGATATTTTCGACCCGAGCTTATCTGGGTTGTTGCTTCAAGATCGGGGTGAGGGGTAGGGGTAGAGGATCGTGAAATTTTTGAACTTTTCTTATCGTCACGGTGGTTCACTCTGCTAGAAAATATGATGTTATTTAGCCCGTCGGTAGTCGCTGATTCCAATCAAATTACCTTTTTTATTTATTTAAAGCAACAGTCCAGGCAGGGTTTCAACTACTTGGTCATTAGGCGGTCAAAACATGCCCCAGCCCAACTAAAGTTTATAGGAGAATGTCACTGAGTTCAAAACCTACCTCTGAAATGCGCTGGAAGGGGTCGAAATTCACTCGAAGGGGGCGGTTCGCTCATTCCAGGGCGGATCGTTCAACATACGCTGTACAGAGTCCATGCTTGACTAGCGGTCGTTGCGGGACCGCCGCGACCATTTGAGGTCTATCCTTTGAAAATTCGATGCCGAATGTATTTGATTTTCAATGTGTCCCCTTCGATTCAAGGTTTCATTTCAGCGTGCGCTTCAATTACAGTTGCTAGCAATCAGCCAAGTATTTGCAAGCAATCGCAATTGAAGCGCATTACTGCGAGCAGATTTGGACAACTCGTCCAACACACGTCTTCCCCCATCGCTGAACGGCAGAGGGGTGCCCCTGTCTAAGCCCCAGTTAGGCGCTTTCCTCACTTTTCTTTTTCTATTCGCCCACTTTTCACCTACAACTTCAATATAGGTGCTTTTAGCCCGCAAATTCGTTCCTGGATTGTTGCTTTAAGCAACCCATATGGGAACAGTCCTTTTGATGAGTGATGGCTTTTGGGCTTCATATGGCTTTCATTCGATTGTTGATACTGCGAGTGTTCCCTCAGATCGAGGCGTTTCGAGCTTTCAGTATTCGCTTTTGCATTTTCTCGGTCATCCAGTACGCACGTATAGAACATAACTCTCACTTGCTGCTTTTGCTGGGGTAAACAGCGTTTTTGCTTCTTTGGGCCTCATCCACGGCAGTACTCACGTATGCATAATAGCCCCAATGTAAAGCAGAAAATCATAAGCACGGCGCAAAAAGACGGCTTCTTTCTTCTAAGGTTTCACATGCAATTACGTTGTTTACTTACTACCAAGTATTCTAGTGGATCCGATGATTCAGTCGGAGAACCCAACGCCGAGGCGAAAGACCTAGGCGCGGAGATTCACTGGTCAATTTTCGGCTTTGATTCAGATGGTCCAGTTGACAGTCCGATAGCTTACGGCAGCGCCCTTTGAGGTGGTCCGGCGATTCATTGAATTCGATGGATGCAAAGGGTGTTTTTTCCGGAACGAAAGTCTGCTCTTTACGTTGCTTACGACACGGCAAACCGCAGGGCTCACTTCGTTGACACCCACAACAGCCAACATAATGGCTCTAATACGTCTCGTATTCAGATTCAAGCGAGTTATTACGATGCTAAGCCCCACAATCGCGAATCCATTAGCGTATTCCTGAATAACGGCTTCACTTGTCGCCAAAGCTTCCGGAAAGCGGCTGCCATCTTCAATGGCGCTTCTTTCTCTATTACCCTTTTTCTATGAGTTTCTATAAAAATCTTGATCCCTTCGAAGCAGACGTAGTCATCCTGAGGTTCATGCTGGTTCATTCGTTCGGAACGGTCGAAAAATGTCCAGGCCAGGGCGTTTCAAGTCTCATGAATAGGCATGTTAGAATCGCATGAATGAAAAATCCTTCAATTGACCACTTCAAAGCTCCTATTTGTAACGTATGAATGCACAAGTAGAGCGCTTTTAGGAGGCGTATTTAGGCGAATGTGGTCGGTGTTGTGGTTGAGTGGCAATCACGCGTTCTGGGACACATCGAATCATAGCGTCGAGTGCTGAAATGAGCACGGGTTAATCCTGAATGGCCTGGCTTTGCCAGAAAGCCCCGCAATCGATTCCCTCTCATGTCCCACACGCCTTAAATAAAGCATAGTCACGCGAACTTCCCCCCATTGCCAACAAATCTCCGGTGCTGCAGCTCAGTTCTTCAGCTGTCAGCTATGTTTTGACTTTAGCTGGATGGCTATCTGCGGCAGACAGCCATCGGCAACCACAGCTTTTTCTAACACTTGTTTACGCCGCTAGCTTTTTGAAGTATTTCTTCAAGAATCCCAGCTTTCAAGTGGTTTCACTTCAACGCCTCTTGCTTTCACTTCAAAAACGCTATTCCAGAGATTCCTTGTCTGATGAAATCCTTTTATAGCAGAATGCTCGAGTGTAGCTCTCCGACGGCCATGAAGGGGCCTCTCGCACATTCAGAAAATGTCAGGCTTTTAACGTTATTGTCGTTTGTTAGAAGAAAATGGACTGATCGTGAGCTGGCGTTTTTTGACGGTTGCTCACGACGGCATTGCTAATCTCTTAGCAACGTCCTCTCCTCAATCCTAACCGACTTAGACAGGTCCGCATCTTATGGTTAGCTCGTATTTATCGGAAAAATTTTCCGCAACGAAGCCCATCTGTGCCGTTATACCTTTTCATTGAAAGACGCTTTCCGCTCTTCAGCTTCTATGAGCCGAAAAAACGCCTAATTAAATGTGCATTTGAAAAGGGAATGGCCTTCTGCTTTGACATGACCCTGAAAGCATAAGTCATTCGTCAGTTGCAGGCGGACGACTCGGGGGTTTTGGCTATTCATAACTTACCATATACATATGTTTGTTTTACCACGCAGTTGTTTTCATGGCATCCATGTCCGCTGCATTCTGACGCTTAGCTCTTTCCTGTTTTGACACCCGACTGATGACTTCTAGAACCTTTGTTTATTCACATAGACGTCTAATTATAAATTAATTAGATGCTGCTGAATTAATTTGCTACCAGAAAGACGCCCTCGAAATGTCTACTTCCACAAACTTTGTGGCTCTCCCAGCTTTATTCTGAAGCAGCATGTTTCATTTTCATTTATACATTGATAAAAAAATCTGATATAATTTGATTACGATAGCGATTGCATTTGCTGGTGCTCTGATATGGCTTGATGTTTACCATCACTGTTTCAGGAAACTCTTCTCCATTTCTATTTCTCGAAGAAATTTTCTCGTGTATTTCTCCCCTTCAATCATGCACTCACAAGGTCGTGATGAATTTCACGATGAATTCATCCTTTCTCTCAAGGTGAGTGATGCGTTTTTTTTGGATCCGAAAAATTGGATTGGCGGTAAAAATTGGCCATTGTGATAAGCTTAAGGCGTCGCATCGGGAGAATGTCCTATCCAGCTTTTTTGAGCATGAAACCGAAAACTTCGTTTCAGGATTCACTAGAGTGAGGTCTCAATTTCCATGACAATATTAGCGATTTATGGTAGTTACAGAAAATACGGGAGGTATTAAGAGTTCTAGGGAATATTATTTTACCGACCGATCATATAATGCCCACCTCCCCCTCACTGTTTGTTATTTGGGTACATTCATGATAGCAGGTACACTCATCAGGGCCAGTTGCAAAGCCACAAAACTAATTCTTCTTTCACTGGAGGAATGGCGAAAACCAGAAGGTGAAGGAAGTGTTTGACATGAGGAAGAGGGGGGGGGCGAGTGCGAATTTTCGTGAGCTCTTGATCGTACTGAGTTCAGAGAAAGACACTTTTTTTGGCGGAAGGGTTTTTCAGTAACGATCTCTTAATTCATCTTCAAAGATTCACCAGAAATCGCCCAGAAACCCTTATAAGGTGAATATGAATAAGGTTTCTACAATAGCCGCGGATCCCTGTTCCACCTCCTGCCCTTCTTACCGCTGGTGTCGCTAGATAGAGTGTGCAATTATAATTAGATAGTGGAATTTTTTTCAACCTATTCTGCTCTTTTTCTATTGTAACTGTCTCCAAATTGTAGCCATGTATCCTTATATCGCTATACAGTAGGTAAACAAATAAAATAAATAAACAAGGTCTGGAGAATGTTGTGCGCCTACATGAACGCACTTCAGATAAGAGCCAGTCAATCGACACCTGAAAAACAATTAATGTATTAGTCCGAGCAAACCGGAACCGTAAATGTTACGCCTTTGCTGCCAATTTCAAGGATTGTGAATGACTATCCGAGTGCTTGCTTTGTACCATTGTCCTCGCTTTCATCACGTTGATCCTCATCATGTCATTGATTTCATCACAACGCACTGCATCGAAAACACCGGCGAGGAGCGCTAAGTCTCTCATGAACTAATAGTTATACTGTAACGTTAACCCAGGAGGATCGGCTGCGAAACCGCAGATCGGTATCACATAAAAGACACTAACATAATATCTGATACTTGATCTAGAAAATTTTTATCGATTTGATCTCCTGTTTGCCAGGCTCTATCAACTCTATCAAAACTATTTGCGTTCTGGAGGTTCTCAGTATTTGTAGTTTCAAGTTTGCCGTTTCGAACTCAGATTTGTGGCTGCATAATTATGTTACTCCCAGCAGCTGTAGCATTGAATGTCATGGCTTGGGTTAACAATAAAAATCAAAATATGGTTTACGGAACTATTCTTCGCCTAAAGGATATTCACGACACTTTGTATTAGGGTGCTCATACACTCAACCCTGGCCTCATTTCAAGTGGAAGAATCTACAAGGAGTTTCAGGGGCCTTTTGTAGGCATGAAAATTTATATCATACAGTAGCGGTCAAAAGTGTTCGCCGAAACGATTTTTAGTGCATTATTTTTTCTCGCTTGAGCAACGCCCTCCAAAGATTGATATACTATGTTTTCTAGTGTTTTTATATCCTCAATTCTTAAAGAATCAGGATATTCAAAAGAAAAATTTTTCGAGGTCACCATAATAAAAAAAAGAGAAGCACGAAAAACCTTTCGGCGAACACTTTTGACCGCTACTGTTTATTCCGTGCATATCCATAGTGTCTCTTCATGTAAGACACTCTTTTTCTGAAGCATAAGCGAATGAAGGCATGTCAGGCTATAAGTTCGATTGAATGAGCTCTTCACTTCCTTTAGAAACCTTGAATAAGCCAGACTTGCCTTGATGAACAAAATATACTATATCGAACACCAACTGGACCATCACGTGGTTGCGCACTCCATACTTCGATCCCTGCACGACCCCGATCCTGGAATTCAAACGCATTTCGAATTTTGGAGGATTGTGGACATATTCAGATTTATCTATAGCCCTTATCATCGCACTTGTCCAATGAGCAGTGTTTATTTCATGAAGACTGGTACTGATAATTTTCCGTGAATGTGCATAAATCATCATGCGCGGCTTTCCTATATTAAAGGAATCTTCCACGGAAAAAGCTCCGCCCTCATTACCACAGAAAACGATACCTTAAAGGAATCTTCCACGGAAAGAGTGATCATTTTGTCTTGTGTGTAGGATTAGTATTATCGAAACTAACGCTTATGTTCCGTTCTTTTTGCTATGCTCATGAGGCTAGGGTGGAAGATTCCTATAATGTCTAAATGGACAGATGTTTAAAGCCTACTAATCAAACGAGATCATTATAAAGTCCAAATGAAAGCCATTAAAAATACCTTTGCAGTTCGTGCTAAAAGCTCCGTATTTTACACGTGTTGTCAAGAATCCACCTGTGTATCACCTGCGCACCTGTGCATCGAGTTGCTAAATTCTGCACAAGACCATGTAACAGGCAAAGTAGTCCAGTGACTAGCCTACGTCAAGTGACGCGAAGTGCTCACATCGTTCATTTGGATCGCCCACGAAACAATAGCTCGACCAGTCAACTGGTAGCGGTTTTCTACTCCAATTAGTCATGAGGATGTCAGCTATAGAACCCTCTTCAGAACTGGCCTGTTCAAAGGCGATGTTCTTCATTCAGTGTGTTCGGCAAACACTAATCTACATGGTCTGGCCCTCATGTTATTGAGGAAGTCGCATCCAAATGCCACCACGATTCTAAATGCAAGTAGAATGCGTGGCGCATCCCAAAACATGATAGAGCGGCGCCAAGTGCTTGATGCTTTTACGCTTTGGCTTCTCCAATTGCGTCGAAATACATTCGCGCGAGCGAAATAGTGATTGGATCCAGTGTATAACGTTAGAGCAAATATTATCAAAACATTTTGCCAAGTGGGAGACCATGACGGATCCGCATGAAAATTTCAGTCAGCGTTTCATCGCGCTGGTTTCACTCCATTACGTGAGTTTCAGCGGGAAGTTTTTCGACCCTTCTCTCAATGTTACCGTGTTTGATGTTAATTGCAATGGAGAAGGCTCAGTCGTCGTTATAGAATTTCCCATCATCGCATAGAATGCTTCCAGCAAGTTCTCGTTGAAGGAGGACTTTGGAAACAGAGAGTGAAGCCGTTGAATTTTGAGCTAGTAGCTCTATGTGCCTCATATGGGAACGCCCGACTTTGTCCGCTTTTCTTTAAAAGACCGAGTGTTCATGATCTACATAGCATGGTGGTGAGGATCCACCATTGTGCCGAAACCCTCTACTGTCGCAAGAATTTTTTTTCAAGAATTCCTTCTCTTCTCGTGAACTGCTTGTAACAAGCTGTGTCTTCTATCCTCCAGCAGTCGGTGGCGTCACAACCAAGGCCAATCGTCCATTGGTAACTCCATCGTGGAGGTATATGTGTCGTTTCTGGAGTTACTGAAGGAGGCGTTTAGTGGACTGGTTGGTTAAAGACTGAAAATGGATCGATTTGGTTCCAAGATCAAACACCATGAAAGCAGTTATGGTAGTGGATGTGATGGGACGGTGCGGTGAGGGGCGTGAAGACCTTATACCGGTTAATCGCATTTCCCAGAGGCAAGCTTCCAATGACCCTGTCCGCTACTAATCCTGTCGGCGTATATCAGATCTTGAATAGAAGCTTCTGGCAACCTCACCCTCAGACAACATCCAATTTAATGTATTCATCCTATAATTCCGGCAGTCGGCTGACTGCCGTTAGAGTTTTAGACCGCCGAAATCCCTGTATCGCAAGACTAATCTTCCTAATCTTGTCAGTATCCACAAAGCTTTGCCGCGCTTGGAAGGTTGCTCCGAGTGCCCAGCTTTGAGCACGTTGGCACTCCCACGTCCACGAGAGATCCTCTTTTGTTTATTCGACCCGGCATAATATACCTGAGTTTATCAGAATTGTATCTGTAGAAACAAGCTCAGATTTAATTTCAGTTGTTTTTCCTCTGATTTAAAAACCTGAATATCAATTGACTTGCATCTGAGATCGCTGTTTTATAGTCCTTTACGGATTTGCTATGCCGAGAGCGATTCGTCAAAGGAAGACAGGTACGTTTTGAGATACACTAATTCTTCTTGCTACGGTACCTCTTACTTTGATGTGAATTCACAATAATAGAATTATGGCCACGGTCTGAAACTCCCAACATAAATCTTCGCGCTGGAAATTTGTCTTGGCGCTATCAACAATATATGAGCATCGTCGAAGACTGGTTGTTGAGGCAAATAACTTCGGCAGATAAAATTTCTGTCTACGCATCCTGGACCCCCTTCCTCTCTGCTCTTACAAGGAAGGTCTTTCAGGGTGCCAAGCTTTTTGAAAACGGTCTTTTGCATGATATAGGGGCACATGCGGAACCACAGAACCATGGTTAATTTTTCCTGAACGGCCCTCTGAATACCAGAAAAGGGGGTCCCTAGTTCGATTCCTCGTGGTGACAAATTTTTGCATTTCGAGTTGACGTGGTTCCAAATGACGGTCCTATTATGAATATGGCATTATGTTCATGCTAACTCCATTTTGCGCGAATTTTGAAACGTCAACTCGAAATGCAAAAATTTGTCACCACGAGGAATCGAACTAGGGACCCCCTTTTTGGTATTCAGAGGGCCGTTCAGGAAAAATTGAACATGGTTCTGTGGTTCCCGCATTTCCCCTATATCATGCAAAAGGCCGTTTTTTGAAAGCTAGCACCTCCGAGGATCTCCTAGTAAGTTTAGCCCCGATTTTTTCGAAAGGCCATTTTTTACGGCATGCCCCTGTACTTGCGAATAGCTCCTTTTATCAAATCAGGGAAAGAATTGTCAGTGGCCTCGCGCCTGCCTCACTCCGGTTGTCCAAGGCTCTATCTCACCAGAACTCACGCGGCCGTAAAGCTTTCTTTCCTCCCAGAATTAGCGACTTATCTGGTGGCACAAAAGCATTTGACGTTACATATTACGCAGGCTCCCACACTTCCCTTGTTAGGCCATGTCACATCAGGTGCCACAAGAATTCTGGTAGAATTGAATCGTGCGCCATATGAAAGGATCGTAGCTTGAATGCTGTATACTTTTTCTCAAACACTTCTTCCATTGAATCTATTCATATGCCGAAATCCTCCGTCCACCAATACTTCGAGCTTATTACATCAAGTCGGAATTTAACGATGCAAAAGACACCCTCGACGAAAACTATAAACGGCATTCGAGGTGAGCCCATCCATAGCCAACAATCGATTTTGAGAGTTGTCCTGCGGCTGTTATGAATGCAAAGGTGCTCGGCTGTGGTAAAAAGTTACACTTTGAGGGCAGCTACACCATCCATAATTGATAGCAACTGAAATTCCCTTTTACCGCTTATAACTTTTAGATCAACCTGTCAAAGATGTGGGAATCAACGGTGGACGACGAGCCGCCAGTGGCGGACTTTCACCCCTGACCTGGACCAAAAATGGCCAGAACCCGATGCACCATCACCACCTGTCAAGCTTTATTATCCTCCTTATATTCAAGCGGTAGGCCCACTTCTACTCTTATCTTATATCAGAATTAGTCTGAATAAACCAAAAACCATAGCTCTGTGGCTTCTGGACAGTTGCCAAGTAAGGTCACAAATATGCGCATGTGTAAATTGTAGTTATTGACGATTTCAAACGGCTTGTCAGTTGTTAATATCATCTTTTAGCGATCACCAATACTGAGAAAGGCTTCGTGTTGGTCATCCCCAGCAAACGTGTACGTGGATGACTTCTCTGGACAAAATACACCGTTCGGTAGGGATATTTGCTTGCGATTAGCCATGCCGTTCTTCTTCCAAAGAGGCTAAAACAAATTGTTGCAGAGCAGTCATCTTGCTGGTCGGCTCCGGAATGCCTGAACGATAGCACGAGTGAAGGAGATGAAGATTATCTGGATGAAGACCATGTACCGAGATCGTGTTCGTGTCATGAGCTCGACCACGGCACTATCGAGAAGAACCCGTCCTTCCTGGACAGCTACCCAGTAATCGACTCATCACAGCAAGGTCGGCGCTTCACGTGCACTTAAGGACCAGCGCTTTCCATTATAAGTTCCGTAATTTGGTTGCAAGTGCTGTGTCGCGATTAGTTTTCGAGTAAGTGCGTGTGCTGCCGGCAAGAGCTATCCTATTCCCATAGGCGTTGGCCGTGGTCTTCTGTTTCCACTTCGCCTACTGCATCAGTTGCACAATTTCATGTTAGCCACGCCTTCTGGGGATAGTTTGCGCTGGTCAGAGAGCTGCCGGCTGGTCACTGCTTTCGGCATTCAGTTAAGGACCCATCTCGACTCATCTCTTGGGTTTTTTCCAAAGTGTTGCGACGAGAAATCCCACTTGTTTCTTTCCGGACTCTTCGCGCTGCCGCGCTCTCTCACGCTCTCGTCGCGTCCGTAGTATTTTCATTAGGTGGCGGCTGCCCTCCTATTGGAAGCGCTATTAGCGCCCCTCTGATGGATGCTGCGCTTCTCGAACAAACCCGCACTGCCGTCCTGACATGTCATCCAGTCTGGTATTCCTCTCTAAGCCAACTGCAATTGCCATCGTCGTTATTTTATCATCACCGTGCCTGATGTCTAATGCGATCGGCGCAAGGGCATGACGAAAGCCCTATTCATGGCCCTCAGCACCAAAAAAGGTGCTCTGCCGCGAAAATTCTTTGTTGGGGCTCAGAGCAGGGTAGCTAATCACTTTACATCAAATTCGGACTTCATTGCACTCGACAACTCCACTCATATCCGTTGCTGCGCAATTAATGCCATGCGCTTGAAACTAATTGTCTGGGTGCTCCGGGATCCCTAAATGGCTCGCGCTCTTCACTCTTCCGTTTCGACATTATGGATTAGTACCCCCTTCGTCATGGTGTTACGGTAAATGATCACTAATTTCAGTACCATCACTTAGCTCGATTCGCCTTCCATCCAGCACTGGCAGCATAGCTGACTCTCCATCACCTCCTAGGCCCCTTTCTCCAGTTCTAGGGAGGCCACCACTAAATTGTAAGTATTCCTATGAACTGTATGAAAGTTGTTTCGGAAGGGAATCTTCAATGTTTCCAGCAAATTCGATCTCGGGATCGCGTTCGATGCAACTTCGACCTCGACCTGAGTTATCCTCGTTCGCCGATAATTCTACCTCTGATGACGATTCGCCTCAACAGGATCCTTGGCCGCAACAGGAGGTCTGCTGCCGGCTCTTTCTCAATTCTGACATTTCCTTGATGGAAAAAACCCTTTCAGGTTTGGCCAGAAGAGGACGTGATGAGTCGTTCGCTGCGAACCGGATGGACAGCAGCTGACTCAGCTGTGGGAGTTCAACGACCTCAATCCTCCCGCACGGTAGCCGGTGATGTTCGACATGTGGGCGTCTCGGGAAGCAGGTCCATGCATAATCAACTTCAATACGTTCCGTCTCAACTTGAGAGCTCTTCCCGCCCTCGACTCGATGAGGCCGAAAGGTTGTGATGCATTTCTCATTTGTCTCAAGTGACGAAATCTCTTCAGCCTTCTCAAAAAGAGGTACTTCTCGTCGTTTCAGGCGAGACTTGATCACCCGCAGTGCGTGGATCGATCGAGGGAGCACTGTTCAACTGCAGGATCGTGCTACCGAACGACGAGTGCCAGAGGTAGCTGGGACGTCTGGATTCAGAAACGGAACTCGCTGTGAAAGTCAGTCAGACTTCCGTGCTGATCCTGAATCTGCAGATTTCATGAGGCGATCGTATACCACCGAGGAACTGAAACGAGAACGACGACGACTGCCAAAAAGGCCGGACATGCAGCCATTTCTCAGTAAGTCTGACTTCCTCCCACTTTCTCAGAACACATAATCAGAATTCTTGTGAGGTTTTGCATTATTATAATTTAAGCTAGAAAAGTACCACATTCCAAGATTAATGTCCACTTCAGGTGAGCTGCCTTCATCATTATCCCTTCACGGCCAAAACATGGACGACTTGGGCGAGCCGGGACGCCAAGACGAACTTTCCATGAGAGACGGCGAGGTACTTTACTACCCACCAGCGGCGCCACCAACAGAGCTTCGACCTTCACAGTGGGTTGGAATAAGCTTGTGATCAATTTCAGAGCAGATTCGTGTGCCCTAGGGCGGCTTAGCAGTGACGCAGTTAAGCACAGCGGCCAAATCGGCTTGGTCATTCGGAAAAAAAACCAACGCTCAGGGAAGTACTGCCATATTTTTCCCTGCTATGATTCTGTCATTAATCAGCGAACAGAGCACTTTCACTGCTCCAGTGCTTGACATACAATATTTCAAGTATATGTTCGTTTTAAACTCAAAATTCACAAGAGAATTACAGTCAGCCAGTTTGATGACTCATTTTTGGGTTCAGGTTAAACGAAATTTGAATCAAAGCAGGAAAACTGTCTTAAGAACAGTAGCCCCTCTTGCATTGCCGGGGACACAAGGGGGTCTTTCAGAGCAATCCACGCTTTTCAAAACGGTTTTTTGCATATTGTAGGGACGCATGTAGGGAACGCAAAACCATGTTTCATTTTCGCTGAACGGTTTTAGCAGTACCAAAAAAGAAGCATAAGGTACTGTTAAGGGTTCGATCCCCGTGGCGACTAAATTTTG
Organism: Ostertagia ostertagi; assembly: GCA_036418205.1. Lineage (NCBI taxonomy): Eukaryota > Metazoa > Nematoda > Chromadorea > Rhabditida > Trichostrongylidae > Ostertagia > Ostertagia ostertagi. Next base: position 20,581 of record MU882696.1, read on the forward strand.
CATTTGGGTTGGCGCCTACGGTTGGTGCCAAATCGCGCTAAATGTCAAAATCAGATGTCATATTCATCGTCAGGACCATTTTGAAGCCAACAAGTGGCCGCCAACCTTGATTGCAAAATTTAGTCGCCGCGGGGATCGAACCATCAAGAGTATCATTCACCACTTTTTTGGTACTACTAAAACCGTTCAGCGAAAACGAAACATGGTTTTGTGGTCCATACATGCGTCCCTACAATATGCAAGAAACCGTTTCAAAAAGCGCGGCTTGCCCTGAAAGACCCCTTTTTAGTTCTCCTCCTAGTTCAGGTCACCGGAGCTGCGCTATGATTGAAGTCTAAGGCTAAACATAGGCTAGGGCTTATGATTATACATTGTTGTGCTACGGCCTAGGGCTGAGCTTAGGCATGGCTTGATGTTGCTTTGAGCAAAAAAAGGGTCCTAATGTGAAGTGAGCTGACTTGACGTGGAGAGTTGATATGCACCCTGAAAGGTGAAAAAAACTGACTTTCTGTTTTTTCTACAACAACAGTAGTGAAAGCGCACAAAATAAAGTCTAAAGTCAAAAGATATTAGTAGCGCTTTAATACTTCTACTTCTGGCATTGTAATACCCCTTCTAAAAGTAGTCTGAACACTGTTGCCTCATGCGAAAAGCTTGACCGCGTCGGAACCCCATTCATCTGCCAACGTTCCTCCGGTATGGATGCTTCCTCCTCAATATTCATGTTCTGCAGTTCAGATTCAACGGAAACTTCTTCAACAAGAGGTATGCCTTGAAACAAACTCCTGGGTTTCGATAAATGGGAATCCCCAGTGAAGGGGAGACTATTGTAGCTCAAAACATGCTGAAGTTCATTACCAAAGCCAACACATAGTTTTCTTCGGTTTTTGGATCCATTTCTATCCGAGATAAGCGATACAGCAGACAGACGTCATGAAGTGGTGAAGAAGGCCCTTGTCCCTGATTACCCAGAAAATTTGTTCGTCTTTTATTTCTTATTCAAATCATTTACCCATTCTAATCATTTACCCATTTTATGTCAAGCTCGCCCCTGAATTATTTTTGACTTGGAAAAAATTGGCGTTAAGGACTTCACGGTAGCTGTAAATCACTATGAAGTCCGTTCACATCCTGAAATGACAGCGCCACTTCCGAAGCAAGCCAAATGCATGGCGTACTCCCTACTGATCGACAACGCTGCTTAGTCC
>MU882697.1:0-24486 GCA_036418205.1 Ostertagia ostertagi
TCCCCGTTTTCGACCTTTGACCAATTTCCTAAATCGTTATTACGCCCTCTTTACCATTTATTTCTAATGAAATCAGCTTGATGAAATTCTTTACCATTGTGGCGAAGGAAAATTGTGAGCAGAAAAAATTATATATGTCCCCAGAGGCACGACTAGATTATCGGACCATCCCTCCCCTAGGTTCGCGACCGCGAAAACTGCTACTTTTTACTTTTTTGTTTTTTATATCTATTATATGCCATATAGACAGGATGAGAAAAAAAGAATAATAATAACAAGCGCCAACAAAAAAGACATGCAGCATAATAAAACTTCCCACAGATAAGTGGCAAGTGTGCTTGTAGAATATTTGTACCTACCGCAGGTTTGAAGGAGCTCCAGAAACCCGTGGATGCTAGTAGCTCGCTGGTTTGCAAGTATACAAGACCAGCCCTTATCGTGAATAATTATTTTGGACCGAAAACGTGAACTGGGTTGGAGGCTCGGAATTTCATTTTCCATTTTCTTCACTGGCGCGTCCTTTAACATTCATCTCATATCCAATCCTAATACTCGAAAATGCATTTATAGGTGTTTAAGCGAGCGGTAGTTGAAGAAAAGTAGAAAACGCGCTGCTGAAAACGCTAGCTTGGGCTCAATTTTTTGAGAGGTGGACTTTGCTTCGACAAGACACAGACACTAGCCAGAAAAATCTTTCAGATTGTGTCCCGCTTTTTGAAAACGGTTTTCGCGTGAGGACACATGGATAGAACATGGAATCATGGCTTTTGCTTGGACGGCTTTTGAAATGCTAAGAAAAGTATCAAAAATGCTCAAGCGCTACGCCTTCAGGGAACGTGTTTTTGTTAAAAAGTTGCTCATTTGGTTCACCGATGATCCGAATGGTAATAAAGCATACATTACTAGCCACAAGTACTTCTTGCGATATTATGCAAGTCCAGTCGTAAGCAAAACTCTATCACCACGGGGAATCGAACCACAAACCATTCGCAGCCTTTTAGTACAGAAGCCACTCAGAAAAAAATTAACCACAGTTCTATGTCCCGCCATTCTTTACACAATGAAAAATGTAGTTTAAAAAAGCGGGGCATGATCCGGAAGACATTCTTGATGAGCGCCTAGGATAGAGGAAAGACGAAGTAGCATAGCGCGAGCGTAATGCGGGCCTCTTTCGGCTATTGGATTGCGAGCAATAACTGCAGCCAGTTTCAGCGCAGATTACAATGCCTTATAGTTAGTCACCCTTTCGTGCACATTTCGGCCTCATAAATGGCACATTTCTGCCATTTCTGAAAAGTCTGTCTCCTTCACTGATGGGCTTGATTTACCTGTAAGCCAGAACAGGCTTCCAAAACCTTCAGAAATACCTCCCGCTCCCTTACAGGATTTGGCCGCATGTATGCTAGTGTGCTTGCATTTGAACTTTTACATGTTTTATTTAGGTACTCCGACCTTTGTAATGGACTCCGAGATTGTCCGAATGGCGAGGACGAGTCACCAACGCACTGTCACTTCCATCAATTGGTTTGTGGCTAGTATAACCTTCGGATTTTTGTTACATTTTGACAATCCCATTCACCTAAAAATCAACAATCACACAGAACTTAAGAAGCTTAGTACGGATGAATACTATAAAAGGGAGAACTTGATAAAGGGTATCACGTAAGCTTAGTGCAGATGAATAGTATAAAAGGGAATTATAGCAAAGGAAATCAAGTTCAAGATAAACGTATTGAGGAAATCCATTACGAGAACAGATACTGTGTAAAAAAATAGCTAAATGTCCCAGACGTGCTTTACTTAGATTGGCTCGAAAAACTTCGCGAAAGAAGCTGCGTTTATAACTTAATGTTATCTCGGGCTCATAGCTAACAGTACAACCTATAGCTCCAAGTGCTTGCATGAAGGTCAGAAGCAGGGTCAACTTTCCGGTCAAGCTATACGAACGGAGGGGTCTTAGCGGATGCCGCTATTAAGTGCTGTTATAAGTAGATCGCACCTTTAGGCTTATTCATTATTAATCATGAAACATGAGTGGTCAGATTCGATGGTTTTCACAGACCGTGAGAGGGGGAATACACTGTATAAACTACGAAAAACTATCGATATTATTCGGAGGGGAAGATATTTGAACCTCGTGAACCTTCCTACAGCATTTGAAAGGTTGCCCATTGAAACAAAGAGCTCACTTGGCTGTATCGCAATATGGAAATTTGAATCTCCACTTCGTACAAAAAAACGCGCGATTCTCAAACTGCCACTGACAAGGATCTAATAGTTGATGCCTTGTACCGAATTTCTTTTCGAACTTTGGGGAACTGCAATTTTAAGGAAGTTACGTCATTTTTAATAGCGTTCCTTAAAGGCAGCGATTACGATAAAGTGGGAGCGCATCGGGAAGCATATGCACCACACGAATCAGTTACTTGGCTGCCAGGAAGCGAGGTGTAGCGCTTTCACGACGAAAGGTGCGCTGGTTGCTGAGCAGGACTTCGAAAGCACTCCGCCCCCAAAAGCGATCCGCCCACTAGTTTAGTTGGTGATTTGGACGAGCTGCGTTGCCAGCAGCGGCACAACTGAAGCAACTCGACTGGAGCATGGATTGGCATGCTGTCACCAAACGCGTTGCGCTGAACTCGTTCATACGTCCGCTTTCTGAGCTGTTACCTGTTCATGAGTGAAAACCAACGGCCAAAAAAGGGGTCCCGTTTTGCGTTTTCTTGACGGATTTCTCCGCTTTTTTCGCCACTGGCGTACCACTGAGCACCACCAGTCTCCTTAAACCCTTCTTGAATCTATCGTAATCACTGCCTTTAACGCTTACCTCTCTATGCCTGAAGGAAACCTGGTGCGCTTCTCGGTGATCTTGTAACAACTAGAAGCATCGGTGCAACCTCGAATCTCGTACAGCTATAGTTTGTGACATTGGTCTCATCGAGAACATTTTGGGCGGAATGAGTTGTAAAATCTTTGGAATTATCCGAATGCTACGATTGACCAGGTTACAAGGCTTCTGTCAATCATAGGGTGAGGACAGAAAAGCACATGCTTTGTTTAGCAGCAAGACTAAGCCTTCAGAAGGATCTAGAGAAAGCGGAGATGTTGTGCTAACGTGCATGCATGAGAGCTCCAAGACAGCGCTACAAAACCATGAAGCGCCTAGCCCCAGTGTTCACAGGACCTGAGACGCGATTGACCTGGTCAGCAGGACTGTGTTACGGCTCGGAAGCTCGTGCGCCCACTGCGCAGCCATTAGGGCAGTGCGTGTCCGGTCTCGATGTCATAGTGTTGCGAATTGAGCGATACTCCGCTAGACGAATCGCTGGATCGAGCATTGGTCAAACGAAATGGAGTGCCACAGCGAGTCAACGACTGTACAAGCGACCTCCAGTAGTGGGGGCGGTGACCAACGTTCAGAAGCCCGCTACTTTGGACAGTTCATGTGACATGGACCCTTTTGAAAGTGCAGGGACTTTGCATGGGCACTGTTGAGCAGTGGCGGGCCCTCCTGTGACGTTTGTGGTCCCTCAATAAATGAGTCGCTGGTACATCGTTGGACTGGCTGGTGCAAAGTTTGATTCGCTCGGATCCAGCGATTCTCTAGCAAATTGCTCGATTCGCAAACTATGCCACCTTTGAGTGCTTTGAGTGCTGAGGGGAACCGCTGGCGAAGATTATTACGTTGCCGTCGAATTAAAGCTGACGCATTTTGTCCATACGTTTGAACTCACGAATCCGCTCCCTTGTGTTTCACAGACACACGAATTATGATAACTCGGCATCTTGGCGATAACTCGCAATGCCAATTGCGGTCAAAAATAACACGAAGCCAGATAAGGCTAATAAATTCCATCGCCATTTTTCAATTTTTTCGTGGTTATTTTCTTTTTTATGAGTGTGAGCAACGGGTCCGTGCTGATCTTCTCCGGCGATTCCAAACCAGATTTTGTTTCGGCGAATCGATCAAGACTGATCTTTTTCTCGTAAAGAATAAAGGACCTCTTTGGATAGTACAAGGATTTTGACGCAAAGTCGGATGACTGGTAAGGGGTCTAAAAAAGTGCATCCATTTCGCTATACAGATCCAATCCTAGAAGCGATCAGAAATCATTCGTTTCGTCGCATGTAGAGCCGATGACGAATAGGGTGAGTGGGTCTCACTTCCGTGATTTCATAGTAAATCGGTTTAGACCTAGGTCAAAGAACGATGGGCGCGCAGCGACCAAAGCCGTCAGCAGGTTCTTTGTGGATTATCTGCGATCCGCATTCGTTATCCGCATGGCCTTTGATTACTGAAGTATTTATTATCTGTTAAGATTCGATTCTTGATCGGATACCGGAAATACGGGGACTAAACTAACAAGCTTGTCAGACAGTGGCATATAAAAACTTGAAAAAAGGGAACGCTATTCAAGGCACTACTTCTGGCACACCAGCGCGCATTCCAATTCCACAAAATTTAAACGACGTTCATATCGTATTGCTCCTATGAGAAAGTCAGAATCCATAACAAGCTTTCGTTAGGTGCTATCGAATTCTTCTGTCTGGTGCCTATCTATTAAGCCAGTGACGAGGAGTGGTGTAGTGGCGATATTCACGCTTGCCATGCGCCGGTCAAAGCATCAAATTCTGGATCGCATGTCATCTGAGCCAACTGGGGCTCATAAAACCATTCGGATCGATTATTGTAAATTCAATGGGAGCAATTAGTGAACTGTTTACAGCTGCACTGCTCGCAAGTCTTGAAATAAGTAGATAGTAAAAAATTTTCAGTATGCTGGTTCTAACTCGGTAAGTCCAAGTTCACAGGCGGAAAAGAGGTGTCGTTATAGGAAGGAAAAATCATGAGAAAGCCCTGAAACCTGAGAAATGGGACCCCTCATTGCCCGTTGATTGCCGCGTTGAAGCGACTTTCGTCGATGCTGCTCTCTTCAAAGCTAACGTTCTCTCCACCAAACAGCTAGAGAAGTGCGTGGTTAGCCAGTCGATGGGCATCCCGTTGCCGAATAGCATTGGCTGGGAAGGCAACATGGCTGATCGCCAGAAGGCGATGTCCATTTGCTACTAAGTGCTAGGTCCATCCTGCAGCGTACGAAAGGAGACGCTGATTTTTGCCTCCCGTCAATCCGGTTTGAGCCTTTCCTGAACTCTAAGGAGGATCCCATGATGGTCGGTCGCACTCTCAACAAAACGAATGATACCGCCCCATGTCGAAAGTGCGAGTGGGCACCCGTCCACGGGTGCGGATCTACTTCTCTGCATAATACATTGTTTTTGTTTCTTTCCCTTTTTTCCTCTTTGATATTTCTTTTTCCTCGCCTTGCTAATTTTTGCTGGTTTCCTATACCGATGCAATAATTTGGTAACCTGTTGATTTTTTCTTGTTGACAAGATTATGGGGTTTCAAATACTGAATGCACTTGTAGCATGGGGAAAGAACTTGTTGGAGTTTGTCGCATTATCGCCCACTGTTCAAGGTCGAATGCCTTGAAACCATAGGGAAAGAGCACGTATGTGATCTATGAATTGACGGGAGTAACGAAAGTCAAATGTTCTTGAAAAAGAAAATGTTCAATGCTCAAAACGGGTGTGCATAACCGGCGATGCACACAGGCGCAATGCATCAGCAAAAGTCGATGATATTGGCGTTCGGTAGAAATGGAAGAACGCAGCGCTGTGACATGCGCTTGTTCCAAAACAGGACTTCACAAAACCCTTTTGGAAGTATCAGTTGCGTAGAGTGACTAAGGCCGATGTCAGACTTTGCGAATCGAGCGATTCGCTAGCGTCTGCGGTCGCGTCGCGGCCAGTGAATCACTCAATTGGCTGGTACCGCAACGCGACCGCGGACGCTAGCGAATCGCTCGATTCGCAAAGTCTGACTGGTCTAAAGTTCTGCGAATGAAAAAGAGCTATCAAAGAGGCCAAAGCCCTATTACTGTTCGTACCAATCTAATTTTTATGTATACTAGTTAAAGAGGTGAATGAAATGGACCAATAATTGTATACATATCGATTTTGCTTTTGTACATTAATCTTATTTTATTTCATCAAATATTACAAGTTTTCAGCATCGTGCCGAGATGGACGCGATCCGAGAAAAAATCCATCGGCTGACTGTCGCACTCAATCGTCGAACATCAACGACAACAACTTTATAGAAGATCCTCTAGTGAATAGATAATACAAAATTTTTTCATTGTTTTATTATTACTTGTGTTTATTTGTCGTGAACCATATTTGGAATAGTCATGTCATGTCATCTAATTACCATTACTTCTGATGCTACTTTCAACACATTATGACCGTATTAACCACTTCTCTATGTGATTATTGATTTATTGATTCGACTCCATAATGACTGGTGATGTCTAATGATCTCGAATCTCGATTAATGAACGATGTGCGATTTGTGAACGTTTTTAGCTATCAATTCTTTACTATGCATAAATAAATGGACGTAAGCTCAATCAAAGCTGTGTTCTTCGAGATACTTCAAGTTACTAAGTGTCATACGAGGTTGATAGGTGGAACGTTTATTGAATTGGCATAACGTTTCGAAGCTCGTTCGACCCGCTACTCACACCTTTGTCCGCAAACCCCGCCTTCCGCGTCGTTGCCACGTGGCGCTGCTTGAAAAGCGCGGGCGCATTGCGGCAGCGGTTGCATTGCGGCCAATGTCATTGGCACTGGAGCAACTGGAGCTAGGTTCGTGAAACTCGTCCAACACGCCCCTTCTCTATCCCAAGCGGCTGAAGAAAAAGGTTCCTAGGGCGTAATCGGGGTTTCGTTTGCTTTCCTTCTCTTTTCCAGACCACCTCCCACCTCTAGCTTCATAACTGAACGCTTTTCCACACCTATTTTATCCCGAATCTTGCCTTTAAAGGAGGATTGCACGGAAAGAACGAAGGTCGAAGAAGGGAGAAATCGCCTAGTGGGGAGAGCGGTGAATCTCTTGAGGGTGCGGACAGACACGCAATCGGCATCGAAAGATTTGACCTCGGCGACCTAGCATGGCTCAAAGTTGGCGTTCGGCGATCTCCGCCCACCGATCATCTGATCACTCGCCGTAGTTCAATACGTGGCGAGTGATTAGATAGCTGAGAGAGCGTAGTGTTGAAGAGGGCACAGCGATGAGAGTCGCATCAATGCTCAAATCAACGGGCAAGGAAGGGGTCCCATTTCTCGGGTTCTGGGCCGTTTCTCATGGTTTCGCCTTCTTTCTGTGTACCACTCACCATCTCTACCTTAATTTGGAAATGGGTTGCTTTTCCATCGTAAATTCGTCCTTTAAAGGCAAGTTCGGGATTTCTGGCGAAATTTAGGTTTTCCCCGTCAAATATGCAGCAGTACGCAAGGGCAGACCATGTGCAGAAGTGGCGGGGCGATTTGACAAGGTTTAGGCGCTAGGAGCCTAGGTTGGAGCATTGGCGCCGCCCCAACCCCATTGAGCCCGCCCACTGTTCCACGCGACCTTCCAAACAACCACATGGAACACTAGATGTTAAGTTGTTGTTTGGAAGGTCGTAGAGGAATATTTAGCGGATTTCAACTGCGAAAACCAACATCAAAGCCTATGTTAAGACCATTATCGAGAACCTAGTCATTCATTCTAGTGATAATCAAATTTTTGAGATAGGAAAAAAAAAACAAAAAAAGCACAGGTAAATAGAAAAAATAGCGAAATTAGAAGCAATCAGTTTTCATTGCTGACTTTTTGTAGCCGTGTCGGTTTGCTGGCATAAAGCCAATAGTAAAACCAATAGCGTAAAGCAAAAGGCTCGTATTTCCTGTGTATTTCACGGTCTTTTTGTCCATGCGGTCCACTATCTACCCCTACCCAGGGTCAACCGTTACGTTGGACCGATATTGGAGCGACGTTGGACCGATGTTCACCGCTCTCCGCGCCGGCATTCACTCTCGCCACCCGCGAGCCGTCTGTGTCTCCGTGCGTACGTTCACTCTCGGCATTACTCTCGTCGTCGCGTTGGACTTTGTCCAACGGACGGTTGACCCTGCCCCTACCTTCACATCTGAGCGGAATTACCTCATAATTTGACCATGAATCATGCCTTTAGATGGGATGGTGGCGGTCACTCCGGAAATTTTTCATAATCATAAAATCCTAGTTATTCCGATGACTGCGTTCAAAAAAAGTGATCAAAGCACTTTTATACGCACGCGATTTTTTACAACCACATGGTACTGCATTCTTCTACTGATCCACTCCTTACAAGAACTGGTCTGACTAAAGTTCTAGGTGAATAGTGGCGCGTAAACCTGAAAACGTTGCTAACACCCCAGGATACCAATACCCAAAACCCAAGAGTTCGATAAGGCCTCCGAAAGAAATCGTTATCTTTCCTGATCAAGATCACCCTAGAAATCACGCAATAACGAGTTATGGTGGTCACGTGAAACAAGTCACGCGAATCAATTTATCATCAAGTGTTAGCGACGTTCCCGTTTGTTCAAAAAAAGTGCTACAGTAGGTCTTGCTCGTTCGCGGAACATCATTCATTACTTCCGTGATTCTCTGATCATCGGAGTGGTGGTCGTCCCGGTGTTCGTCTCGAGGGGTCCAGACTGTGAACGCTCTGCAATTACACAGTCCTTCACGTGCCAGGTTTACCTGGTGTTCAATACCTTGGCGGAGACAGCAAATCTTTTACTACTGACGGAGACTAGAGCCTTGGATCCCCATCTGACTTGCGTTTCCGATAACTTCAAGCATCTCTCTCCGTACAACGCATTGGATACTACCGCATGCTGATAACTCCTGCGCCAAGTACAATTTTGTGATGCGTAGTGTAGGGAGGAGAAGCCTCAGATTTGAGGAGCTCCTTATACCGCTCGCTTTCTCTCCTCGGCTCTGTTACATACTACCTCTTTGATATTCTACCTGGAATCGCGCTACGTAGCCTCGTCATTATGTGACTGGAGATTCTTCAAATATGAGGGACCCTTACAAGAGAGGTCTTTCAGAACAATGGAGGCGGTTTCTTGAATGTTGTAGAGGCTTATGTGAGGAATACAGGATCACAGTCCATTTTACTGAACGCCCCAGGTATGTCAACACAGCGGGGAAGAAATGGTTGAAAGTTCGAGCCTCGATGACAAATTTTTGCAATTTATTATATGTTAGAGCCCCGCACGGCAAGCATGACAATGACACCTAATTCTCGACTATGGCGCCAGTTGGCGGCAGTCTGGGGGCCAAACTATTAGGTTGTCTCAGAAGTTCGTGCGTATTTTGAACTTCTTTTGAGCCTACTCTATTTCAAGCACATGCACTATCTATCATCAATATATGCTACCACCACTATCAGTGACTTGTTGCCAACATCCAACCAAGAGTGGCGCTTAACTCTCAAAGGCTGGCAGTTATGAGCTGAAAAAGGCAGTGAGGTCGATTTTGAGGTGCTAATGGGAATCGTATTTTTTGTCGTCAAGAAGGCGGCTGAGCAGAAAGGGCAGATGTCTTTCGAAAGAGGATGACTACCGCTGCACGATGAATGTGGTAGGACTTTTCAGCTGGCTTCGATATTCAGAATCGCTTCATTTCGAAATGTGTGGCCTCGGGTGTCGTGGAGCGTACACACTTTTTCGAGTTTTAGGGGCAGTGCTTGTCTCGACGTGAGTCTCTGTCGTTGATCACACTAGGCTTGGCTGACTTGAATGCTATAAGGAGGGAGATGTCTGTAGTGGTTACCTCGAGAACGCTTCAAAAAAGACAGAGCACGACCTTGTGGTATCTACTCCATTTTCCACCCACTTGTGTTCGATCCAGCCCCTGGAATTATGGATGTGGTTGTCATGATAGCTAAGCTTCTCAACTGCAGCAGTGGTTTGTTCATCCAGCGAGTACGGGTGGAGTAGGACACAAACAATAGACGCGACTCGTGTCGCACTCCTGTCATCAGTGGTCAATTAATGACGGAATCGTTGACAAAACTCCAACCCTTCTACGAAGGAGCCAAAAGCTCAGTGAACCGTGCATCTGAAAAACCAGGGTGTAGCGGCCACACAGCAGGTTACCACGTTTAGATTGGCTCCCACGAAAGAGCGCAGACTCTCTAAGTCCGGCACCGATGACCTTCCTGGGAGAGGATATTCTTCCAGAATGTAGACTTCTAAGTAAAGGAGATCCATCCATTCTGATACCTCACGGTTTTCAGTGACGAGGAGATGTATCTCAAAGCAAATGGTTTTTGCGGCTTTGATCGGATTGGCTCTGCAGAGGTCCCCTACTGGGAATGTTGCCTTGAAGAAGGGAATTGCAGAAGCAGTGACTACTAGAAGATACCTATTCACACATTTATCACCTCGCTTAGTGAGCTCGTGCATAGCGTGAAATCGATATCTCATTTTTAGAAGCAAGTTCTGTATTATTCGTTTTGTTGTGTCACTTCAATATATAATAAAAAGTTTATTGCAGTACAATACAACCCGTGATTTATTATTATGTGCACGAAATGAGATCTTCAGTCGCTAGCATGGCACAACAATATGGCACATATATCATAAAATTCCATAAATTATCAGTAGTATCAATTACTTACAAAAGTACAAGAATCACTGCCCTTCGGTAAGCTTATATATCTATTCTGTTAAGCAGAATTAGACTGCTAACAAAATCAACATGTACCAATTGAAAGTAGGAAAGCCGTAGTGATATGATAAAGTCCTGTTTCTGAACGAAATAACCGTCATAACCTTGTTATAGAAAGTAGGTATTACCGGAGGAATCTAAGAAACCTTTTAGAGTCTCTGTGGTCGGAGCGACTTCGCAGCAAATCTCTGAATCAAAATGGCATCACAGACATCTTTCTTCGGGCTCACTGCAGCGCCACGTGGGCTTTTCGGCCTCATGCGTGCTGAACTAGGGAGGGAAGAATAGTGTGGTAAGCCCCGTTCGCTGTGGTAGTACGTCTGGGTTATATCATATAGACTTTGGGATAAATTCAGGTTCCCAAATTTTCTACAAGCTCAGACACTACTGCTTTTCGTGCACGTCACATCAAAAGATTCATCGTTCAAGTCGAGTCATCTCAGATGAGCCATGCCTTCGAATTCGATGGAAATTCAAAAAAGCATTTAAATGCGTCTCCGGCTCTCAAACAAAACAGGGACCCTTTACTGCTAAAACGACAGAAGCGCTAAGCTTTGGCGGGTTCCGCTTTCCAAAGATGCTCAATATCGCCTACATCAGCAGTGATACCTCTGCCTCAGCCCTCCTCCGAAGCCAAAATTTAACCAGTTCTTGAACGCAAATGGTTTCAAATGTATCTTCGATCTCTTTTACCGAGGATTTTTCACAAACGGGCCTTCTTCAGCGGCATTCGCATTTCTGCGTCCGCTGAAGAAGTCGCCGAATCGTGGACCGAAAATTCTTGTTTAGGCACATGTAGATCACTGGATTAAAGCATGAATGAGTGTATCCAAGCCATGACGTCATCACGTAGAGATGTAGATGGACACGGATGTTGATGCGCAGCCCGAACCCCGTGGCGATGCCGCGGACACACTGACACAGAAGTACGGTATCCAGCAGATCAGGAACGCAACTGAAACACTATCAGATTAGATCCTCAGCTTGTTCGTCAACAATAATATTACAATCTCGTCAATTTTCGCTCGTGGAAATGGTTAAAGCAGGTATTAGTGATGTGGTCGATTCAAGATACGGGAGTGAATAAAAGTTTGAAAACTATATTTGAACGGCCATCAGGGAATGCAGTCGTCTCAAAATCACAAAATATCCAAAAAAATTGAAAACACCTGGTGGACACAATTTTCGGATTTTGAAGAATGCCCCTTGGTGGTGATGCAATTGTTGCCATCGCTCTGGGCGGCGCTGGCCGCCCCCTCCGAAGTTGCATGCGGCTTGCTGCACTACGTGATAAAATCAGCGGTTTGATTGCCGCGTATCGACTAATTTCACCTAAGGCACGGAGCAGCAATGGCCGGTGATGTCGAAAAACTCGTTTGACGTGGCCTCTCGTTCCCAGCCAAGCCTCCGTCACGCTAGAGCGGTAACGGGTATCGATTTCGGTCTAGTCGAATCTTTTCGTTATTTTCTCTTATTCCATTTCGCGTCTTTTACACTCAGTTTTATAATACCCCTCTTATTGAGCCCGATCCTTGCCTTTAAACCCTCTAACTCTTCAAACCTACCATCTTTCCTTGTCATTTCACTTCCGTCATGGTAGTGATGAGCCAGATAGTGCATGCGCCAAAGTCTCGCATTCATTAACAAACGACATGTCTAATTTTGGTGAAGTGGCAGAGAACACACAAATCCTCTGCAGAATCCAGCTCAGACGTCCGCGTCACACCACTATGGAAAACAAACCACCCACACAATGCCAAGCACCAGCACACGCCCTACAGATTACAAACGAGGGAGAACTTGATTCATCTTTCCACCGAGTTCTTTGCTGTAAATTCTTGTTTCACTCCTTCTAAGTGCCATTTATTCGAGTCATGCGGCGCCACACCCTGATAGGCGAATTGTATGTCTGGTGAAGTTCCAGTTCTGGGGGACCACTCCATTGTGCTCTCCATCACTGGATAACGAGAAGAGTTTTCATGACACGTGATCGTTTCATTGTAACTGTGTAGGTACGGTAAGTGTACTTCTGATAAGGACCGGTGTACTGTGGTAGTACTCCTATGCTGCTTCCAGATTTCGTCCTGCTGTGGACTGAACTAAGGTATAGACACCATTTTCTAGGCGCAAGAGTGTAGGAGCCTAGGGTGGGCGGTCACGTATGTACCACAAATTGTCTAGGATGTGAGCAGGATGCGCTAAATTAAGGACACCGGGCTCTCTCAGTGCACTTGCAATGAGTAGTTTCTGGACTGGAGCTTCACCGTATGGCCATTAATAAAAATTTATGGCTAGAGGCAAGTAAAAATAAGAACGGTAAAAGTGACATCAAAATTCCAGAATTTTGGAACGCTATTTTGAAGTGAACCTTATGTATGAAATGAAGTTCCGATTCTCATAAACATTGTTGCACATGATGTTTCACTCTGGAATTTACGTCATTTGTGCGATCCAGAAGAATTCGCCATGCATTACAAAAGCTAGGTTGATGTCAGAGAAGTTGTCAAGCTTATGACGGGCATTCACACATCAGCTGTAGATCAGCTGGTCTGAGCAATAATCGAGAGGGAAGTGGTAGGAGTTGATCGCGGGGTCATGAGAGGCCACCTTTGCCAGAGGGAATTGAGTCGCGAAGGAAGGTCTCAATGAAAGGGGTCCGTGTTCTATTGCAGTATTCTGCCGAACTCTGTTGTGAGTCCAGCGGTCCAGCGTTCCAGGGTTTCAGCTTCGTGGCCTTCTGGGAGGGACCTGTAGTGGCCTGTGAGAGGGGGGGGGGCTAGGCTCCGTATAGATCGTCTTAGTGGCTTGCTTAAGAGGGCCTTCATGGCAGTATAGGGAAAGCCTAAGTGGCTTTCTCTATACTGCCTTTGAAGAGAGCCCAGTGTTGGAAAGCCTTAGTGGCTTAGTCGAGGAAGCCTGTATGGCTGAATATTTGAGATCAGGTCGCACGCCCTGCACCCGCGCCGTGGACCCACATTCTCTGGTCGACTCCCGTCTTCACTCAAACCCAATCCGTCTCCTAGTTCGCAAAACATCTATTAATTGTTCATATTTGTTCATTTCGTTTGTTTAATAAACTTTTTTCGTACTGCTTGTCTCACACGCACAGTTGTAAGGGTTACTCCGCCGTCTTTTTGTACGAATCCACTATCATACAGTTCACAGAAAGTTCAGAAAACTCCTAGTCCCTACAGGAAGTGAAAACTTACTAAGAATCGCGGCCACAACTCGAGTGGCCCGTGATTCCCGGCGAATTGCCATTGATTCGCGACGCTTTCTCCGAATTGCACGCGTCACCTAGAACATAAAAAATATTTTTATTCAAAAGGAAACGATGTTTGCTTGTACTTCTAACATCGAAACCACCGTTCGAAACAAGTATTTTTTCCTTGACCATTCCAGTTGATCAAGAAAAAATGTAGCCGCTAATTGCCGCCTGATTCCGACAAGTGAAGCGAGCCATCCATTTGGGACGGAGTTTACGATCAAAAGGTAGCCTATTAGAATTAATTTAGAGGTGGGCTGTGGTGCAGGGGCGAAGGAAACATCATGAGGAACTGCATAGAAATGGGAAAAACAAATGCACGGAAACAAATGGCTACCGAAGCATCCACCAACCCACTAATATCGACTCTCTGTTAAACTCTGCGAACTATAATACTATGGTAACTCGACTCAAGTGCTCAGAAACATTACCTGTGTGGCAATCCTTCTAAGCTTCCCTCGACTGATCGCTGAAGCTTTCTTCTGTGGGGTGCCATTTGAACCGTTCACATTCATATCAACTGTGGCTTTCCGACCACTGCCTCCGACCTCTAGGACAGCATTCCGTAGCGTAGACCATGCCGATGATCGCCTGAAATGGTTCGACAGTTGTTTGAAATGCTACTTAGCCCTAGGTCGCGCACAATATGTCTCGAGTCGATCTTGTGCTCATCACCTAGATCGAATCCCGCTAAGGTCAGCCAGGCCATCCATCTTCAGAGTCGCGTTAAAGGCGGATCGATACATATGGAAGCTAGCTCATTGGAAGCAAGCATAGGTTTTCAGTGAAGCAGGGGTGAGGAAGAAACCATTTGTAACGGCCCGAAGCCCCATTAATGGTACCCTTCCCTTGCCCTTTTAGAGAGGGGCATGCCGATTTTTTAGAGATCAGCTGTAGATCAGCTTGTCTGAGCATTGTAGGCCGTGGAAGAGGCTTTAGCTCTTGATCGAGGGGAGTCATGATAGAGGGAAACCAATCGCGCAGTACCGTTCCAATAAAGTGGTTCGGACGCAAGGCCGGGATTGTATTTCCATTTTCAGTTCCAGTTCCAGAGCTCTGATGTTCTTGAATACCTGTATCCCAACGTTCCAGTGGCATCTGTGTGGTGCTTTATCGTTGAACTTGGTTGGTAGCTGTACGGCCCGTAGATCGTTTCAAAAGGAGACAAAGTGTGGGTGTAAAAAATTTTGACTCCACTAATTTTGTTCCTGCTGGAGAACAAAGCACTTTTTGCCCGCTCAGAAAAACAAAGCGGACCATTGCGCAGTCTACCAACAAAGGTTGAGAAGCTGTTGATGGCTGAACCCTGCATGACATCGTTTCCAGTAATTCGCCCGGGTCTCTGAACGGCCTTTTGACCCTAATCTAAAAATAGAATTTGTTGAACAGTACACTATTGTAATTGGGAAAAGTGGTGTCAATATACCAAAATAGCGGGCACTGCTGCCAAGCGGTATGAAAGTTGAGTATAAAGAAAAAGTTTGCTATGGCGACTTCCAAATAATCCTATGGAGGCTGTTTGGATAATTTAGCTGTTCCTATGACTGGAATGCTCAATGTATGGTAAACCTTCATTTCAACAAACTGAGAACATTCTGATATTTCTGCTTTCAAATTGAATTGCCTTTTTTGATTAACTCAAATGGTACACATGTTCGTTCCCACCGGACGGAAGTTAAAGAACTAACCTCGAATCTATCTCGAATGTCGAGTCCGTGTTGTCGGTGAGGCTGCTACCGTAACTGTTCATCGAAATCCGCCGAAAGGTATCACCGCTGCTGTCGGCCGATGTGTAGGATGAGTGACTGCTGTTCGACGGTACAGAACACGGTGATGGACACTCAAAGAGCCGCGGAACCTGAAGTTAAGAATTATTGGAGTCTCTGTGATTGGTTGATCGGCCCCCACTAGAACAGGAATGATATCAGACTCGGGCTCCCACTAGAACAGGAATGATAACAGACTCGTAAGTTTCTCGTTCCTCCGTACATTCCTCTTTACCTTCTATAGGATCTCATATGCATAAATTTTAGTCTACATATCGCCCATTTTGCCTCAATGGCATGCCCTTGGTTTCCTGAGAAGCTCTGAACTTAAAGCCACGAGTCAGGATTAGGTGACCATAGAAGGCCTTTCCATCACTAATATTTCCAGGAATGCGCTCAGAGGGGTGATGCCACACTCCTGACTCGAGATTGCGCGCCGTCAAGGCCTCTGGCCTACTACTTACAGCGATGGGTTCGTTTCATCAGCTGGTCCCGCCCACCGCGGGATGTGGTGCGTGGCTGGCCTAACGTGTGAGATCAGCTAGGTTGATTGCCGTATCAACCGATGGAACGGCTGGCATATCCGGAAAACTCGTTTGGACGTGGCTCTCCCCCGAGCAAGCCTCCTTCACTGCTAGAAGGGAAGGGGTTTCGATTTCGGTCTTGTCGACGGTTTCTTTGCGTTTTTTCTTCACTGTCGTTCCACCTCCCATCTCTACACTCAATTTCAGGCGCCATAATGCCCAAATGGGCGAATTCAATGCCCAAACGTAATGACCAAATTTAGTGCCCAAACACGAGCCTGACTCTTCCCTCTAAGTAGACGTCCCCAACGAATTTGGCGGCTTACTTTTCCTTTCACTAAATATTTTTAGTGTTATTCTTATATGGAAAGCGCAAAGTCTGTCGTTGTGTCACTTGTGTCCGTCACAAAACCCGGTACTACCTAAAGAACCACTTGCAGAGTCTTGGTCAAGTTTGGGATCCGTGGGGCATGGATAGTACAAAACACCTAACACAGCAGGCAGGACACGGCCAATTGGACGGTTCCGATGGCAAAAGCTTCGAGTTTAATTGTAGCACAGCTCAAAGACCAGAAAAAAAGAGTAGAGATGTGCACTGAGTTGTTATTCAAATTAGTGAGACCTGCTCGTCCGTGGTGGGTTGGGCGTCCTCTGAATGAAGGGAGCTCCAAAAATACTCATATTGGTGTAAAGAGAAAGCCTATAGAGTAGAAGAAAACTGCACATAGTTGGCAAAGCGTGCCTAGGTGGGCAGTGTTTAGTGCAAATTCGCACAATGCTAATCAGAGAAGTCCCGGAAACCGGCAAAAAGTGAATAGAGGTTAAAGGAGGAGGGCAGGTCAAATGCCAATTCAGCGTGGCGTGCATGGGGGCGTAGTTTGCCACCGTGCTAATAATTCTATCCCAAGAAGTCTTAGAGACCGAGAAAAAAGTGGTAAGAGTCTTACACGGAATCAAGGTTTAAAGGCGTGCATCAAAATGGGTTCTTGCTTTCCCACGAACGTTACGGCTCAGTGCCGAGAATGCTGAGAGAACGGGGAAAAGGTGTACAAAGGTTGGCGAAGGACATGAGACCAAATTCTACTGATGAGCGAAGCGTGCACTGAAGGCAGAGTTTGCCAGGACGCATTACAAAAATATCGATGGTCCTGTTTTATACCAGTAGAGTCCCATACGCTAATGCGTGCGCAGTAAAACCGGTATTATATTTACGGATATTATTTTAGGTTTATTTGCTATACTAGATTAATATTATACGGATTACAAACGCTCACGGTTCTATTGATAAATGCAAAATTACTTTTATCATTAATTGCCTTTTCTGTGAAGCTTTCGATTAAATTTACTGCTAACTTAGCCTTTTTGGCTCAGGTCGAACTAGTCATCTAACATAATTATGTACGCATTCAGAACGGCATTTTCTTCCAGGAAATTCTTTTCGCCATGACCCGGTGTCACCCTTCCTTACGCCTTAAAGCCGTACTGTGGGATAGAGAATTTGAATTGGCTTTGGTTTCAATGAGACAAGTTCAATACCTTCAATGTGCAGTGGGTGCTCTCGCGGATGTTCGGCGATTGTGGCGGAGTATTAATTGACATCATCGCTGGTACCATGAGAAATGTAGGTGGTGGTATGCATGAAAGTGGCCTAAAACACGACATTTTGCAGTTGTTGGATCAAGGATTGAACGTATTATCAACTCTCAGCCAACACACTTCTTCTGTTTATGATAGCACGGAACAAGAATTGAAGTAATTTATCAACTCTCAGCCAACACACTTCTTCTGTTTATGATAGCACGTAACAGAAAGCAACGGCTTCTGGCTGGCTTCGGCTGGGGGTGACTCATCCCTTAGAGCGAGCGCTGGCGGTACCACCTGAAAATCTTTCATTTGACGATTATGATGCATTTTTACCAACATATAATGAATAAAGAAATGGGTTACTAAATCAGTGAACAAGCGGGCGCTATCGCAGTATACGGGAATATGGTGCTGGCAGTGCGTTCAAAAACGCGAAAAACATGACCTTTCTGTTAGAATCAGGGCTAGGCCACAGGCGACAGAGGAAGCAGAAGAGTGAGCGTTTCGTTTTCTTCAAAGTTTCTTCACTCTCCTATCTTACGATTAGTCCTAGAGGATGAGCTCGTGTCTTGCGACAGCGCCAGTAAGAGTTTTGTGGAAGACTCAGTTGTGTATTTGAAGAACCATCTCTCAAAATTAGTAAAAGAAATCGCAAGATAATAGACGAAAGTGTCGCAAAATATCACAGAGGCCCGAATATCGCAGAAATGCCTCTGAGAATTTTGATGCATAATTTGCAGTGCGCCAGGTTAATGTTAATGTCCCTTAAGCCAGCGAATTAGTGTCTAAAGAGCCGTCCCAAAATGCGTATGCAACTAAGGTACTTAAGGAGAGGACCTGTGGAAAGTAGAAATAGGTCTGCGGAAGGGGAGTTTTGAGATGTGATTGTGCTAGTGAAAAGCGTTGGTGGAGGAAATGTGAAGTACTGAGAGACGATAGCAGTTAATATCTTTTGGCTATATCCCACCCTTACCCCTCCCCCGCTCCCCTCGATAGCGGTCTCTTGAAGCAGAAAGTGGGTGGAGTTTGGAGCGTATCCTAGATCTTAGAATCAAATGATAAATTTGCTTGTTAGATGCAGCGATGATGGTGAGTGTGATGGAAGGGGTTAGTGTATGTGGAGGACTCTAAGGCAGCGTCACAGATGGTGGGGCGTATTGAGAAGCTATTGAAAGGGGAGGGGTCCGGCGAAAAAATTCACCAGAACAAGTCCAAGATCTAGATTGACCTGACAGGAACTAGTGTTTTTTAGCCTCTCACAGTGAGATGGTTGGATGCAGGGTGAATAGCGGTCAAGGAAATCCTCGGCAAAGTGTCGAGAGTGAACGTACGTGCGGAAAGCACAGACGGCTCGCGCGTGGCGAAGATGAATGTCCGCGCGGGACAGCGTAAGTGTTCAGGCGAGAATCGTCGACCAGTAGTCAGCGAATACTCGACCGAATATCACCCTAGCTGGATTCGCGCAATCCATAATGAAATTTAAAATCCACTACACAACAGACACTAATCATAATACCTAGGAGTATTTGAAAATAAAAAAGCTGAAAAAAAGTGAAAAATGAAAAAGTCTTTGCAAGTACCATCGTTGATTCTGACAATGTGCTTTCAATCGCCGAATTCTCCGAAATTGTGCTCTCATTGTCGCAGACCGGACTCAAGTGTGTTCGAGAGCAATTATGAAGAGCTACAAGAAAAAGTGGTTCATTCAGTGTGTATCGAATATTTGGTTCTTCATCTGAGGTTTCGCATTATTGATTGGAGCACAAAAAAGCAGTCTAACGACAGCATGACGCGCTTTCTCGAGTTACTCAGTATTTTTAAGACAGAAGTTGTCCGTCAATATCATCGGATCAAAGGAATACTCTACCACTACCGTAACGATCATCATGGAGGAGAAAGGCGGGTTTTGAAAAAACATCAAAAAAAGATGCCACGAGGAGTACGCACAATGGGCTGTCGTCAACTTGGTAGCATTATACTTAGATAATCTTCACCGGTTAGGCTCATGGTTTACGCAATAGCGCATGTTGTGCCACGGGGACAGCAATATATGCTCCATAGATGAAGTATGACTATTCGGGTCGATTGATCCCTATTTTTTGTAGATCCTATTGAAACATATGCGTAGCTATGCTTGTTAAAGTGAAATTACCGATTTTTCTCGTTTTTAGGGCGAAGGATAATCTAAATCGGGAATACTTACAGAATTCGAAATCCTGTATGGATCTACGTCGACCACAGCGAACTTCTTGATAAGCCTAAATGAGAAAGCGATTGGATGTAGTAGACGAGGTAGTAAAGAGCATCTTACAGGTCCTAGCACGAAAGCGTCATATTAGTCTTATTGTCAGACTCAAAACAACCCATAACCTTTCATCTTGCCTATAGCAGATAGCAAGATAAAAGGCGGAGTTTACGATCAAAGCAGCCCATCGGAATCAAGGTAGATGTGTTCAGTGGTGTCGAGTTGAGGAAAAATTATGGAAAACGGCTCAAAACTCGAGAAAGCACTCCTTCTTACCCGCTGAGTTCCGCACCGATGCACGATACACTCATTGCGGTGTTTCCTCTTTAGGCCCAACGCTGTCTCCGCTAGAGATTGCGGCGAATGCTTAGCCAGTTGGTGGGCGTACTGCTCCGATAGCGCCACGGGTAGTGCCATGTGTGGTCGCTGGGTCCTATCCTTTGCTGTATAGCGTCTCATCGAAGGCACGGATCCCGATCAGATCCTCGAAGTGCTAAACTCTCGTGCGAGAAAGCAGGACCCCTATTCTTTGAGGTGGTGGTATTATTTGGTACTATTCTTACCAATGGCAGCATAGGTGGCGTCCGCGCACTCTCGCGTACGAATTCTTTCCCCTTTTTTCTCTGCTCGCAGCGCTGTGTCTCTTCATCACACCTAGTCGACCCAATCTTAGTGTTTATCTATGGAGCTTCTTTCTTTTGCTGACTAGGATTCCCTTTTCAAACTCCTTGTCGCGATTCCACTGCGACCCATGCCTTTAAATTTGAACCTCGTTTGTTCGCGAATATAGTTCAATAGGCTTAACACGCATTGATGCGGAACAAAAATTAAGCATAGCGAACATCTCAGCTCTAATTCAATATCCTCTCACTATGTATTGGCGTATAACGTACCTTCTGGAATGCCTGCATGATGGGTATTCCATTCGGATTCTCCTGAGTGCTTTTTCGTCGCCGATCGAGAATTTTCATCTTCCTCACCTCGCTCAGTTTCCGAACCTCTTCTTCGCTTTTCTTCCGTAGTGGATCTTCCTCGCTCTGCAGCTCCTCTTCACGAAGCCTTAACAAGGCAAAATTTACTATAAACGGGCCACGATTGGGCAGAAGAAAATGGGACAAAAAGCACGGGTTATACAAACGTCTCTCGGGTGAGAACAGTAGAATTGCGGACGTTTACTGTGGAAGAAAAAGCAAAACTCTACCGATTTACCGATGTAGGGTGAATATGGCGTAAGGTATTAGGTTAGAAATAGCGTGGGCTTCATGCCAACAATATTTCATTTCAGTTCTTGAACACTTTCACTTTTCTTGTTTTACAAAGTGCTGGCCTGTTATACATATGTTACATTGAGATGTCGTCATTTCTGAACTACTCTAAACGCCACGGTTATTGAACGGTGCGTTCAATTTTGACATCCGTCGCGCCGCATTGGGTGCGCAGTTACTATCGGCGAATTCTGACACCAGCCTTATACAAATAAACAGATGAAGTACTTAGGTGGTCGAGGTTTTTTGGATTCCTTGCATAGCTAGTGGCTGTAGCGCCTATATGCACCCAGTGAACGGAAGCTTCGGAAATGTCTTGTTGGCCATAAACGCTTACCTATAATCTTTTAAGCAGAAGAAAGGAAAACAAAAAAAGGAAATGGGAATTGTTGCATGTGGAACTTTCTACCAACCATAATTGCAATTGTGACACAGTTCGAACGCATGGACGAAACGGGATATACGAAGAGCCAAACACCGCGCAGACCCAACAAGACGTCTTAGCAGTTTCTCCTTTCAGTATAGCACTTCATGAATTTGTTCCTTTGGCTTTGTAACGAAAAATCATAGACGACAGTTACGTTTGATTTGTCAGTTACGACAAATCTAAAGGTTAAGCCCATAGCTGTATTTATTAAGTAACCGAGGCGTCACGTCTTGCAACCAGTCCAATCTTGACACCATATATGCCCTCCTCAATAAAACTGAGTCAACGACAACTCACTTATTTTGCTCGTGCTCTTCTCGTATTTGGTCCACACAGGCTATGCTGATGCTGATGTCCATTGAAGGAGGATCGGGTACGATTGACACACGTTTCTTTGCTGCCACACATCGATCATGAGCCAAGTGTTTCCGCACAAATCGTGGGACTCCGCCATCTAAAACAACCGCTTTTGAACAAGGAAACTCTTCGAAGGTTGGGGTACAGCAGCAATGGATCTTATTCGGATATGCACAATCTTATCCATCATGTGAGGACTGGAGTTCCTGAGCCAGAACGAGAAGTTTAGAACGAAAATGTTACCAAAAGGGTTGTTTCACTTGTTTTTGATTGTTAACTTGTTTTTGGCCGCAGTTCGCCTTGCGAATGTTTCACAAGAATGCTGGGTTGTGAACAAAACTTTCGCCCCAGGCGGGACTAGAACCCGCACCTCTCGCTTTCCGGGCAAGTGCGCTACCAGTTACGCTACCGGGGCACCATTTCATTCCAACTCAGCTTTTCATGGTATACGTACCATAGCTTGTCACAAGTATGCTGGGTTTGGACAAAACTTTCGCCCCAGGTGGAGACTAGAACCCGCACCTCTCTCTTTCCGGGCAAGACCGCTACCAGTTTTTTAAGATTGATTTTTCATTTCTACAGAACCTAATTGATTACAGAAGCCAAGCTCAGGCAACGTCAACGATCAGGTGAAGTTGCTCCATCCGCTAACACAATTTAAAGCCGCAACTGGCCACAAACACTCCCACCCCGCCTCCTATTGCCCCTACTACCCTAAGAGCCTAAGAATTTGTTTGCCCCAAATATGGCGATAAAAAGACTACTGTATGAGCATATAGCCTTTTTAGTGATGGCTTCCTATAGGAAATATTTGCCAAGCAGAATATTACCGTTGTGGAGGTTTTGGAATGCAGTGAATATCAGGTTGACTAGGTGATCGCTCCTTGGATCCACTCGATCGACGAGTTGGACTGCCACTTTGTGAACCCGACTGAGATAATCGAGAGCCACGTCGTGAACGTACCTGAAAAAAACGATGAACCTACGCAAAGTGACCGTGAGTGTATTAGCCATTAAGACGACTGAGTTACGTCAGAAGAAGCAACGCACCTCTTCGATAATGACCCGTGGTAGAGATTGCCGCTTGTCAGCATTCCTAGCTGCTGACTGTCCAAACATGAACAGCTGATGATTTCTGAGCTTTTTGAAGATTTTGATGTAGAGGTATACCACGATGGCACCCGGTAGGAAGAACGAAAGAAATGATGATAACACCTAAACAGAATCACAGCATTTCCTAGTGAGAATGGCACACTCGACAAATCAAGTACACTTCTCCGTAAACGATCTTCTTCTCATGTCAGTGATTTTTAGTTCATAGTCAACTGAACGCGGGCATAGCGTAGTGGGTTACGAGGCTTCGTGGGAGTCACACGGCCGTAAGGTTCAGACCCATGTTCTTCTACCATCATCATGCCTGTCGCATGGGCATGACAAACTACTCCACCCTTTAAAATTTTTGGTTGGAGCAAGGTGATGAAAAAACGCTAGCAAGTCAGTTGTAGACCGTAAGCGACAATGGGCATAGAAGCATAGAGGTAATAGCAGTGTATCTATGAAACCCTGCGCTTGCTCTTCGAGGATCCGAATTTACTCAATCCAGCTGAGCTTTTCAGTCCATTCCGGAACCTCTCATGCTGTGCTTCAAAAAATTGTCTGACCTTTGCAGCTCAAGTCAGCTCAGCTAAGGTCTTGTGGTAGACAAAGTTTCGATCTCTGTGCAGTAACGAACAGACTTTCATTTCATTTCCCTTGGAGAAAAACCGTAAAATTGCTTTTTTACAAAAATCGCTGCTCTTTTCATCCCCAGGGCCGCTCCATACCACACATGCAATTTCTGTGCTCCTTGTACGTGTCCTTACAATATGAAAAAACGTTTTGAAAAGTCCACACGTCCTGAGCGGGCCAACTCATATACTAAGCCACCTCCATAAAACACTTACTGGGGTTTCGCTAGTTCCGCTGCAAGGAATATAAACATCCTGAAAAAAATCGCTGGATCGCTGATCTTTTAGTGTCGAAAACCTTAAGGGGCGTCACACTAATGGACGGGCGTCTGAATTTTTTAGTAGGATTTCACCCGATCGCCTTGTCGTCAAATCTCCAGATCCACACGTGTAGAGTCTCTTCAGCGAGAAGGCCGAAAACAAATCAACCCAAGAACACAGCCCAAGCTACCTTGAAGGGTCAATGGTTCAGCGAGCCGTGACCTCATCCCGCGCCTTAGGATGCGGCAACTGCTGTATAGACCGTATGTATGAAAGTAGTTGTAGATCAATTCAGCTCCACAACTACTTTCATCAAAATAAATTTAGGCCGAGTTTACAGGTCTAATTCAAAAAAAACTCACTAATATATTGCGGATTGTCAATCCAACAAATGGAGGTGGAAAGCTGTTTTTGTTCCATGAACAACGTCGAACTGACCGCTAACGCCATAAG
>MU882699.1:0-15556 GCA_036418205.1 Ostertagia ostertagi
CCTCCACTCATCGCGTACGCGGTTGCAGTATAGGGAAGACTCATAAAATAATGAGAAATATATCACTCCCACTTTTCACTCGCTGGAAGCGTTCATAGTGTGGGAGGCGGGGCTTAATGGAGGCGAAATAGGCACATTGAGCCGGCGATCCTTCACAAGGGTGATTTCGTTGGGGTAACGGCACTTTTCATCCTAGGGGGTAATCAACATATCGGTGGGAATGAATCCATTTCAGTTACCCTGAATCTGCAATCTTCGAGAATATGGCGTGCTATTGTGAATCGTTTTGTCGGAATAGACGAATGGTCCGTTGCTAAAAGTACAAGATCTGACCGGGGTTTCCATGAAATATGGAGGAGGTATGGGATGTCAGAAGGACCACTGTTCCATGAATATTCATGCTGAATCTTTTTAAAGAGTGCAGCCCTAATGGGCCTGTCTCGAATTTCACTGTTTTCCTTTCCGGCTAATGACCAAGCGTCCTGATTCGAGATGCGTCGTCCTATTTATAGCTGCAGCAATGAGACGTCGGAGCGTCAATTGAGGCGAACCCTACTATACCAAGGCGTGTCATTTCTGGGATTAGCAATTAAAACCTATCTATGCTCAACGGGGACTGGCGGGGAGCGATTCGTCGAGAATGGCAGAATCTTCGCATCTCCGCTTGGAGGGATTGGTGGTAGTTGTGCAAAAATTAATCCAATTTTTTCACAAAGAAATTTTTTCTTTGTCTGCTAGAACGGCTTTGTGACGACTCGATGTCTAGGTGAGGGGAACAACGCATATTCCACATTTCCATCAATATTGCAATCAAGAGCACAAGGAGGGGCTTTCTGAGCCAAATTTAGCCAGAGAATGGAATCACCACGTGACAGCAACTGCGCCAGACAGCACAGCAATCTTGAAAAACAAAGAGCTTACTAAATCAGGCATAGATTGAGTTACGACGTGAGTTCTCATGTGCAGAAGCCTACTTAATCTTCGTCCCGTCGCTAGAAGTCTTAAAAAATGAAAATCTTCTAAATCTGGAAATTTTAATCCTTAAATCGCCATATAGCAATCCTTAAATCCTCAAATCGCCATATAGCAAAGCTAAAATTGGACCATTACTTATTACTTATTACACTATATTTACATTTACATCATTACATTTACTTATTACATGATTGGATAATTACTAAAATTGGATGCAGAGCTTCTTTCCTTTACGTATCCTTAATTTCAGGTTAATTGTCGATGTAAGCAGTTTTTTGATGGTCCATTTTTGTTTTATAAAGAAAAACTCTGGCCTGAATCTTGGAATTCCATATTTTTGTGCAGCATAACAGGTGATGGACGGAGGTAATGAAGTGGTACGCTTTTTGCTCGCGCGTCAGGGAGCCTGAATTGCATCCCCTTCAGGCAAAACAATGTTTTCCTCTCTCGTGGTTGAATAACTGGAACATGTCTCATAAAACTGAAGGCTTTACAATAAGGCAGGTGTCAGATTGCGACCAACTTCTAGCGTATTTTCGTGGGCACACACGCGCTAACGATTTGAGTGATAGGTCCGACTTTAGGTCACAAACCTTTCAACCGCCTCAAGCTAGTGTCGAATGCCCCCTCCCCCTCCACCCGAAGTCATTAACCCATTGCTGACCGCGTGCTGCACATGGTGCAGCACGCCACCACGCAGAGAAGGACAGTAATCTTTTGATTTTTTCAGCATTATCTTTTACAAAACTCACCAGTTTACTTTTTTGGACACAGGATATATCACTTATTGGCATACTGGTTGAATTTTTTATAGGTCATCGGTCCTGATTTAAATAACAAAAATACGGAGGTGCAATTATAACGGCGGTCCGCAGTGGGTTAAACAGGCGAAATAGCATTCGTGAAACACTACTACCCTGGTTGGTGACAGATACTTGGTGTTGCCCGGTGTTTCATCCGCCGTATCCTTCCTTTCTTTTCCATAAATCCTACGTCTTTTTTGTCAATTTTTCTTATGTGATCCCCTCCTTATGTGACGCTAAAAGAGCGGCGCTACTTCTTTGTCAATGGAATTTCAATAATGGCTCCTCCAGGAAATTTCTCATAGATCTTTGTTCGGCTTTTCTTTTCCTGGAACTGTACGTCCCTCTTATCCTATCAATGTACGTATTTTGGGCATCTATAGGACATGTATTTTCCATGCAGGCGAACGCAGAATGAGGGATGTGCCTGGAAGAGAGCCGCTACTTCCCTCTTCATATTTTCCATTCGTATACTGCTACCTGCATAGCAGTTTCGCGAAACCCCCATTGCCTTTTTTATGTCACGCATGACATACCCGGTGAACTGTTGTTTTTGCGTTCAAAACAGAACCCTTCGGCGAGTTGACTAGCAATGATTTCACGCCTTACGCCCTTTAATCTGCGTCGCTTCACAGCCCTTCCGGCTGAGGGATAAACATACAAAGCGACAACAACAAAAGGAAAACATGTTGTGTTGCAGTATTCACAATGTGAAGCTGTGAAAGCCCAGCAACACGTAGTAATGAAAAAGTCTATATTGTCAGAGAGGTATATGCTGGCCCCAAGAGATCAGCTGTAGATCAGCTGGTCTGAACCAAGTAGATCGTAGAGGAGGCGGCAGTTGATCGCAGGGAGTCATGAGAGACCACCTTGCCGGAGGGGAACCAATCGCGCGGGAGCGGCCCAATAAAAGGGGTCCGGACGCAAGGTCGGGGTTGTAGTGGTTCCAGTTCCCGAGTTCCGGTGCTCCGGTGTTCCAGCGCTCCAGCTCCAGAGTTCCTGTCGTCTGGCATCTGTGTGGTGCCTCAGCAGTGTGGTGTAGTTGGAGCTGTACGGCCCGTAAGAAAGAGGGCCTAGGCTCAGTCAGGTAGCCTTAGTGGCTGAAGGGTGAGAGCCTCAGTGGCTCAGTTATTTGGCCTCAGTGGCCGAGAGAGAGGAGCCTCCGTGGCTCGGTGATTTGGCCTCAGTGGCCAGTTGGGAAGAGCCTTAGTGGCTCGGAGGAAAGAGCCTTTGTGGCTCATCTCAGAATAGGGATTGCGCCCTGCATCTGCGGACGTCCACGCAAGGGTCTCCCGATTCCCGCCATCACAGTCCGCCTCCGAGCGTCTATTGATCTTTATTACTTGTTTGTTGTTGTTGATTTTTCTTCCTAATAAACTTTCCTTTCCTACTTGTCTCGAACACAGTTAAGGTTACTCTCGCGTCGCAGTAAACGAATCCGTCAATCTTACGCTACAACATGACATATCGTAACATGGTAAATCTTAGACTACGACTTTTTTTGGAATTAAGTTATTATTGTGTTTTGCATAGTAACTAGTCGCTCCTAGCAACAGCTAATCATCTGTAGAAATTTGGCTGACGTACGCTGGGTTTGACCTGGGATTTGATCCAGGGACCATGCGCGCGGTAGTGGCCCCTCTTGTCACCACACCATCTCCGCTCGGATGAATATTTTTGAAATGTGAATCTGGCAATTTAGTTACCATTTACAAATACACATTTCAGTATTAAAAGTGTGCGAACATGAAAACTATTTTTTTGTAGCTGCGCAAAATGGCCGGTAACCTTCCGTAGAACTTACTAGTAACTCACCCCGGGTAACTCGCCGTAACCTATGACGATTTGTTGTAAGAGCAAGAATTATAAAGTTCCCATATGTGCGCAACTTCGCCATCAAACGGGCTCACTATCTCAATACCCAGAAACTGGGAGAGTGCCTTTGATTACGGAACTGGTACACATGACCAGCAGCAGTCAAAGGGTTAAGAGATTGGTACTTGAAAAATCATAATTGCTTAATAGAACATTGGAATGAAAATATTACAAATATTACAAAAATTTAAATATTACAAAAAACCAAAAACTATCATTCAAATTAGCATAAGTTTGCAGAAGCAGGCATTCCCTTCTATGTACTTTCTAAATATAGCCATGAATGGAACCCCGGAAACCCGCAAGAATGCGAGAAAAAGCAAGTTGCCTCCAAGCAACACTAATTGTCAGCCTTTTCCTGGCTTGCCATCATGTTCAAACCTTCACTCATCTTCCATTTTTACAAACGCTCTGTGGAGTAGCATTTCTATTCCTCACAAGTACAACCACCACGTGGGCGGAGTCGACACAGTGGTGGGCAATACCGCTGCTACACTAACTGTTCAAGGATAGGAGCCCGGATGAGACTTTCAGACTAACCGCGTTCCACATCTCCAAGATCAGGTAACAGGTTTCACAGTAGGTTCGTTAAGAGGATGGAAAAGCCTGAAAACACTGCCTTATTGAGTATTGGACCCGCAGTCGCTGGGTCGCACTCCCTAGCTCAAGTCCCTTTCAATAGCTGTTCGATTTCGGAAGGTCATAGGAATGTATTGACCCATTACGGAGGTGATCACTCCTGATGGTGAGCAAATTTCTGACTTTTGCGACTATGTTTTCGATCCGAACGGGTTTCCACTTTGAAACTTCTGCTTGTGTATTCAATCATTTTTCATTTTGATCCAAAAAAAGAATGCTTGTAGTTAGCCTTGAAATTGAGAATATGATTTCATTATGTAAGGAAGTAGAATACCGCATTGAGTACGTACTGCAATCTTTGAAAGGCTGATTTTCTCGGTTTTGGCTTACCGTTTAATCTTTCGTTTTATTTAGTTTCGGATCGCTTTTACAACTTGAACTTTCAACACTTTGCGGAAATGGAATTCTTTCGAAAAAAAAAAAAATAACTTACAATAACTGCTTCGATTTGTCGTGATGTTTTCCTCTCTTGCGTCTGCTTCGTATGGGCAGATAGTAGGAAAACGATTTACGCGTTGCCTGCGATAAGCCAACGTGAGCGGGGTGACGCTATATTGATGCAATCATTGGCTATCTTTTCTTTTGCCCGCTTATTCAACGCCTGCCGTATTGTTTAGTTTCGCGACCGGAAAAGAAACAAGGATGGGATCCTAAAGAAGCACTTTGCGCTCAGCAGTAGCAGATGTTCTTCAATTCGTCAGTCAAGACAACCCATTGGAGGATCATCTGCTGCAATGTGCGCAGCTTATAGGGTGCTTTCATTACTTCGCGCTGTGCGGACGGTGCGACACTTGCGCAGAAGCAGCCAACACAGACCTTTGGCTGCATGTCGGCGTACTTGGCACAGCCGGTGTCTGTTGGTCGATCAATGTCAATTCCGATACGTTCTGTATATTTTTTTGATACATGCCGTTTTGTTTTAAGCCGTGATTTGGCGCAAAATCTTTTTTATGAAATAAAATTTTCTGAATTTTATTTTTTATATGGTTAACACGACAGAGAGCTACCAGTAATCGCTCCAGCCCGAAGCTCCTGCTTAATTTCCTCAATCGATTCATCGTTGCATAGTTCCTGGAAACATTAGCTCTGAATATGCAAACCCCCTCACGAGCCCGCTTTCCAGAAACGTTCGTAAATGATGTCTCTTATGGGTCGTGTCTCACGACTCCATAAAGCAGGCCGGACACAGTTTTTCGAGAGTAGTCTAATGAAAATGAATGAATGAACCAGTGTGATTCAATTTTTTTGAATTTGGGAAAAAAATTTTTTTTATTGCCCCCCCCCCCCTCTGTAATCGCTGACCATTGACATTAGTGGGTATTAGTATTTTTCTGGAAAGCCATATCTCCATACGAAGCCCGCATCACATGTAGTTGCTGAACAAAATGCCAATCACTGTAAAAAAAAGTACTAAGCAGGAAACCTTTGATGCATCAATCTTTGTAATGCGCTACGCATTCGACTTTCGTTCCGAAGAGCATTGAAATTCGATCTGGCCTAACAGGAGAGAACGGTCGATGTCGGAATCTGTGCTTTTTTCTCTCTCTCCAGAGCAAATTGGTACCAATTAGAGGATCTAAGAGGTAAAGACGATTTCCAGCAGATACTGAATGCATGGCGCATCATCATTCAAGAATCAATCAATATCGGATATTTCGTACTTTTTTTGAAAACAGTGATTCTGTATCTGAAGCATTCGATGTTACTTTGTAGTTGACATAATATTTGTCGGAAAGTACAGCAACTCTCTACCATGCCCCCACGCCCTCTTCGCTCTTCTTGGAACATCGCTACTTTTTGATGTGGTTAGAATCGGTCTCCTCCACTATTACGTCTACATCACAATGAGCAAAAACCAGATAAATTTGCTTATCGTAGTCAAACGTTCTATCAAAACAGACATTCAAATGCGATGATCCCCGCTTTAGCAAGCGCGAGGCTTCTTCTAATCAGCGTGTGAGCCATGCGGGACCCCATAAGTGGCATGTTTTGTAGTCTACGATGGCTAGCTATTTGTTGTTGTTTCTACAGCTCGATCTTCTTCGCCGAACCGGAGAGCAAGTAAACATCGCCTAATTGACTAACTCAACTATGCAGTAGTAGCATGTGGCGGCGAGCCGCGATGTTTTCTTCTCACGAGTTCTTTAGGTCTCTGCTCCATCCTAAGACTTTTCTATACCTCTTTCAAGCCCTACCAAGCCTCGGTAACCAGGCTATATATGTAGTATATCATGCACACTTCTTGGAATTCTCACTTGGTATTTTTGCAGCCAACAATATTTAAATAATTTATGCGATAAACAGGGCGGAAGTGGTGTAGTGGCAAGTGGCACGCTTACCACGCGAGCGGTCCGGGGATCAAATCCTGGGTCGTGAGTCGCCCGGGCCAACCAAGCCTTCCATCCCTCCGGGGTCGGTTAATTGGTACCAGACTTGGGCCACATCGCATTCAAACGCCACTACGAATGTACAAATGGAAGTAGAAGGCGTGCCGCATCCCAAAAAAGAGTGCTATACGTCCGGTCTGGCATTATCTTTGTCCTTTTACCCTGTGTGAATCCGTTGATAGAATCCTTCGTCGTGCGAAGTAGCTCGGGGTAGTCGTTTGCTGGCTAGTCAACCCTTATACGGAATGGGCGCCAGCGCAATGTTTTCTCATGGCGGGGGTTAGCTAGCAGCAAAACTGCGCTACATTTGTATACTTCGGGATCTGACCTCCCGACACCATGTTTTCAAAGTAACCATCACAGAGCGTTAGACGGATTAGCCTGGAAATCTTCACTTTCGGCGATGGTTTATGGAACTGTCTAATTATTAAGCAATAATCGCAGCGGGGTCATACAACTCTTTTGGGAAATCGCGATCAATGCTTCATCAAAAAAAAGTTATATTACGCATTTCTCTCAGTCAGAGAATTTGGGGTGTATCGGTAGAGTGGAGGTTCTGAGATGGGTCCAAGCCCTGGTATTACCTGCACCTAGCAACCTTTTGCAATGGAATTGCAAGGAAGCCCGTCCACCCCCCCCCCTCTTCTCCCCCAAGGCAGGGGTGTCATTAGATGGCTTGGCGAACTCGATTCGGGACTATAGACACCCCGAACCATCGCAGTATGCTGCCGAAATGTTCACCAGGCATAGCAACTCCTTTCACTTTGTCGAAGGTACGGGACTGGTATCAGATACCAGTATTCTATGAAAAATGGCAGAAAAAGACATCAGTGAGCCATTATGCTTTTAGATTTTCCAATATCTTTATTCAAAAAATGCCTTTGTATTTGGTTCTTGAGGGGCTATTCTGGTCCACGTTCGTGCCTTATGATTCCCTACGGATAATGAACGTCATTCTGTAGTGGCTCAGCTGTCCGTGTAGAGAAAAACAGTGTCCAAAATATCACCGAAGAAATCAATTTTAAAGTGAAATCTCGTCGTTGACATACGGTGAGACGCTGCGCTACATAGACGGTTGCTATCGCTGGTTCATTGCTGTCCTGTTAGCGAGCAACACGTGCGTGACCAAAGTTCTTCCTCCTCTAAGCTGAATTGCCTCGGTGCGACGAATAATTCATGTACAAGTGACTGCAATCCTTCGCCAAGACGCAGCAAGCCCTCACAACAGCCCCCGTCTTTTATGTGCACCTGAGAGATGAGGTATGAGGTTGAGAAAGCCTGAAAAACAACATCGCTTCAAGTAGGCCAATTTCTTGGCTTAGCTACTCGGATAAATGTGCTATATACGAAACTTTCACGGCTCATTGCTCACCTTTACGAAAACTGCCACTTTAGCATGACTTGCTATTGTTTAGTCGCTGAATCTTTTTTGTTCGATCTTTATGCTTCACAGGTCACCATCCCCTTTCTTTTAACGTTGCTATTCTCGTGTTCACCTGCTACTCGATATGTAGAGTTCAGCTCTTCAATGAGAACGTAGCGTTGTGATAAAATAGGGCTAAAGGTTGAAAGCATTTGCGCTGATCAATCCTTTTTGGGATGCGGTTCCATTTGTACATTCGTCGTAGTGGCGTTGAATGCGATGTGGCCTATACAATGACTTGCGGGGGCCAGCCGATGTTCAAGTCAGTGTTTTTATCCTCCCAGACAAGTCTGGTACCAATTAACCGACCCCGGAGGGATGGAAGGCTTGGTTGGCCCGGGCGACTCACGACCCAGGATTTGATCCCGGACCGCTCGCGTGGTAAGCGTGCCACTTGTCACTACACCACTTCCGCCCTTCGATTTACATATAAACAATAATCTATTTGTTAAACAAAGGGCTCTTTAGGCTAAGCCTAGTATCATCTGTTCTTTGCGCCGCTTCAACACGGCGAAGGTTACAAGCAATGTTATTCCCTGACAGGGCCAGGCTTAATAAGCTAGTCGAGTCCCTATCATTCAACCTCTGCATCTACTTTGATTCACTCGTACTCTAGTTTAGCTTTGGTTATGAAGTGAAGTTTTGTTAGCGACTGCGGGGAAATTGGACGAAACAACATGGAAGCCAAGAAAGAACCTCGCTCTCTGACTATCATTTTGGGCAGTGGGAACAATTGGTGACATTAGCTATCCTGTACGTGAAAGTAGGGCTCTTCGCT
Source organism: Ostertagia ostertagi (assembly GCA_036418205.1). NCBI lineage: Eukaryota > Metazoa > Nematoda > Chromadorea > Rhabditida > Trichostrongylidae > Ostertagia > Ostertagia ostertagi. The sequence goes on from MU882699.1 coordinate 8,881, forward strand.
CGCAGCGAAGACCTGGGCGAAGCACGGAAAGACTACAGTGGCCATCTGACGGCAAGGCCGCTGTTCTAGAGGCTTTATAGAGCCTCTATGACGGCTCTCTACCCATTCCTAGCCGTCATATATTTCCTATACGGACGGCCAATATATAATTTACTGTCAGTGTGTGAATGCCCCTCTTTTTCATTGGTGTTTTCTCACTTCATTTTCTAGTCACGTATGGACGAATGTGGGGTACCCCATCACAGAAACATGGACATGATATAAACATATTTCTAATTGGATACAGATATTTTTAGACACGTATGCATAAGTAATTTTGTTTTTGGTATGGGTGTGATGTTATTGCTTCATTTGGAGCTCTCCTCAATATTTCCGGTGTCTCTGCATGTAAAATTCATGCACGACCCGACGCTGGACTCATTCCCGAGGTAGTATGAATTCTCCCCATAGCTGTTTTTTTTTCAATTTCTTTTGTTCAGTTGGAAAAACTGCGAAAAAGACGGCTGAGAAGCCTCTGACATTTGCTCTTTACTGTTTCTTTACTGTTTCCTACCACAGTTTTCGATGCGAATGTCATTGCAGTGGTGTTGAAGGTGTTTTTCGGCAGTGATCATGACGTACGGAAAGTAAAGTGAAGGTGATGTGGTGTAATGGTTAGCACATCCGTTCGCAAGCGTCGAGATCCGGGTTCGGATTCCGGCTAAGCCTAGGCATTTCGTCATATTCGGGTTTTTCTTCGATTTTGGAGCCCACCGCTTTTGACTTTTATACTCTTACCTTACTCCTTTCTTTCGCTATCTGACTATATGGGGGCCAGTAAAAAAGACATTTTGTCTCCACATTCAGATGGATTTAATCACACTTTGCTCAATTCAAACCGAATGGTTCCAACTTAAAATGAAGAGCACATTTCATTTTATAAGAAAATCTTCATGTGGCCACCTACGTGGACGGCATCAGAAAAATTTGCCCCGGAAACATGGTGCACTGGTCGAGCTCAATGGGGTCTTCGAAGGATCGTGTACTACGACATTTTCTGAAAACGGGTTTGGGGGGGGAGTTTGCACAGCCAGAGCTATTGTATCTAGGAAACTCTCCAAAAGGTAATCGTTCAAAATTATGTGAAAGCTTCAGGCTGAAGCAATTACGGTAGGTCTCCTTTAGCTGACGACGATGCCAGGTCAGGTGACATATTCTGAAGACGGTGAGGGCAGTGAAGGAGAGCAGCTTGCCTTCCCTGGTAGAAAGACATTCGAGGAACATTTTTCTGATATGACACCTCTCCCCCACCCCCTCCTCCCCGCGTCTGTATATAGAATATGCACGAAAGCACGATTATGGGACTGTCCTCGTTAACGCACGCATGGCCCGAGAACCAAGCAGTCAGCTGAAATGTGCCCCAGGCCAGCGAGCTTTCCTCGACATTGGGTCATCGGCAGATCTGTGTCAAACTTGTCTGGGAGTAAAAACTCCAACCTGTCCATTGGCTACCTCCCCCCACTGCATAGCCGTGGTATGGGGGCCAACCAATGGACAGTTATGGGCCAATCGCGAATTCAAACAGCACTCAATTCCTAATGCGAGGCGAACGCATTGTGCATCTCCATAGAGATTCGCGGGGGCCAAAAATAATGCCCGTTTTCTTCCCCACGATTTTTACATTATGAAGAAATCATGTGATTGGATACATTTCAAAAGCTATGATAACTACGAAATAACTACAAAATGTCGCTCCGCCCACTATACACTCGTAGTTTTTTTAATCCATGTGGCTTAGTAATATTCGTCACGCATTCTTACTATCTCAATTAATTTCTACGTAGAATTCCCTGGGAGGTCTCGTTTATTTAGAAAGGATACTCGTGCAAGATTATTTAATAGCGCATAATTATGTGCTAGTTAATTGAGTATGTCTGGTCAGATGACCGTCTACTCGTTGCCCGAGTACTCAATTTGCCGATTGCTTCTAATTTTCCAGCATTGTTCTAACTAACTATTTCGAACTATATTCACATTGCGATAATATGCAGAAAAATAAGCTGGCGAGTTAAAGAAAGGGGAGGTCCTCAATTCTACTGATTCATCATTTTGTTTAAAAGTCTGGATTACTCACTCATTGCTCAAAAAGTACAGCATAAAGCGCCAAACCTTCGTCCAAGATGCGCCACGCAATCCATTCACATGAAAATTTATGGGAAACTAGTGTGGGTACACTATGCTTTAAAAAAAGCAGATTGTCGGGTGCAGACCACACACCACAAGTGACGACAGCCTCCGCAAAATGCAAATGTTTTCTTTGCAAATAAAATGATGTTAGCTTGGTGAGCAAAAGTTCAGCTACAACTATGAACGTTGTTAACCAGATGCAGCTGCATTTCCATCACGTGCTCACTTGATACAGTCACAATTACCAAAAATCAGCTAATCACTATGAGATCATTGCTTAATCATATTTTACTTGGAGGGACGTCGTCAGCTTGTGGGTGTTATGCCGGTCTGACCTACACCCATCCGTTTTTGAAACACTAGGGTACTTAATTTTTTTAGAAGATAGATGCAAAAACGATTCGTATTCACTGATATGCTGCCATGCTGCCATAATCGCATTGATCACAAGATGTTTGAATTGTGCTGTTTTGATAGCTGTTGTTTTCACAGTCAGCGATGCGGAAGTTCTCACATTTATACTGAATTATTGACAAAAGCTTTGTCGCTGCAGAAAATCGAACCCATCCTGCTCACTCACTAAGTGGGGCAAGTTCGATTTCCGAAGGAAAGAGTCTCTGTCAGAACACGCAGTTTTTTACGTATACTATTTAACAGGGCCTGTCAAGACCTTTCCAGTCTTGTGTTTCCTCTGTGATATGAGCAGCCTCTGGAGTTGTGGGGGAACCCAAACCGAAGTGAGACCCCATCACATAGACCGTGCTGGCAGCGTTCTCCTAGTCTTGCCATTTCTCCACATATGCGGCTTATTTTTCAATCAGTCACTGTTTTCAGGGAAAAGCGAATGAAAACAGAACAGATTTTTGAGATTTAGTTGAATGTTGGGAGCCCACACATGCTTCCATCGTCTACTTATTATAATTTACATATCTCTAGAATACTGTAGAAAATAAGATAGCAACCGCGTCTGTAATGGCGTGCTAGAAGAACGTCGATATGATTATAGCTTTGGGTCCTGTGTTTTTGAGCAGAGCTATTTTACGGCAAAGAAAGGCAAGTGGAAAGAAAAGCTAAAGCAACACGACCAGCTCAAATTGGACGAGTAACAGCGGTTGATAATGAAAAGGACGTGTCTGGACGTGTTTTCCGAACACAATAGCATGATTGCGATGCATCTACATCTACATATACTAGATCGGCTATCTTATCCGCTACGTCGCAGTCCTCGTTGCGTGAGGGCGAGCGCGAGGTATCTCGTCCAAACGCTAAGATTAGTCGTTAAAAGCTGGCTTTTTACGATCGTAGCGCCACTGTCGCGCAGTTTCGAGACGCGGCAAAGGCACATCTGTGACACTCGTGAGTTCTACCCCACACACCCCACCCACCGAATTGGCTCTTCACATCTTCTGCTGGGGGTGTTGCTCTACAAAATATGTCGAAGTAAACGATAATTTTGAAAAAAAATTTCAACTGCAAAATCGCTGTCCAGTTGTAGCTGTCATGAATTGAAGTGAAAATGTATATATTGTTGGAAAATGTTCTCCTTACAAAATTCTAGTGTGTGGGTCATTACTCCATGCTGCCGGCAACTGGAGGAGACTGCATAGTTAACCCTTTAGGCCTTGTCGTAGGCAATCGCCAGCACTAAATTCGGAGCTCTACATATTTCACCATTCACCGTTAGGGATCGCAACAGACAACATTTCCCCTCCCAATTGTGCTTTTCACCTGCTAGTAGCCCACCATTGCACCTGCCGCCACAATAGGAAGAATTTTTTCACTGAAAGTAGCCAGATCTGAAAATTATTGTTATTATAAGAGAGCAAATCCCAATCATCAAGAAACTTCTCAGGTACTTCCTGTTCAGGCAAATGTTTTTTACTATCTGCGACGAAGTACGTTCGGTGGCTTAGGGATTTCGCTAATCCTTCTTTCATACGAGTGACAGATGCGTTATCGACTCAAAAGAGAATTTCGCGATAACGTTGAGAGTCGAAGAAGAGGTAAATTACCCAGCGGAAAGATAGGTGAACCCCCTAAGGGTGCGGAGTGACACGCAATTTATAGCGAAAGATATGCCCCCCCCCTTCGACATGACCTTTCCCGCGGCGCTATCGGCGCGTACACACTCCGGCTAGGCTAACCACTCGCCGCAGGTCTCTAGCCGTCTGGCAGAGAGAGCGTTAGCATTGAAGAGGGCAGCACCGATGAGAGTCACATAAATGCAAAATCCAGGCAAGGAATGGATCCCTTTTAACGGGTTTTAGCCGTTTATCATGGTTTTTTTCTTTTCCCGGCACTCCGACTAGTTCTTCCTTGATGATAATGGGCTGCTCTCTAATCGTAGACTCCGCCTTTAAGTTCTAAACCTTGATTTAAACCTCATACCCTTGTCCCTTCGTAGTGGTTCTTTCAATGGCTATGAAGTAGAATAGCGTAGTTTATGCGGCTTTCGTCGAAGCTGATCGCAAATTTCTAAGAACTTCGTTACCTCGTCTGCAAATCCAACCGCAATGTAGTTTGCACTGTAGACGTGCGTGAGGCTCCAGTCAGTGCCATTTGGGAAACTATTTTACCATAGACTTTTCTTCATAAGCCGTTAACCTATGGTTAGCCATAAATAATGCACCATTACCGAATAGCTCTGTTTTTGGCATAGATCTATTCGATGTTTTGTATTCCCAATAAAGCCCATAATACACCTTATCCAATTATGAAAAGGTGCCCACAAATTCCATTTCTATGCCTCCCAAACGCTATAATATCTTTCTGAGGCAAATTATACCGAACGACAACAACCATGTACAATTCAATCCACTATAACAAGCTCATAAACAAACATTTTCAACCCGACCCTATAATACTCAAGAAGGAACCATTTTTCCGTAGACAATGATATTTTCACATTAATTACCGAATATATTGCGATAATGAGTGGTAAACCTAGTAGGAAAGGGCAGCGCAGAGCACTCTGGCAAAAGGGCAAATCCAAAAGTCTTTCTCCCTGATTTCACTAATGAGCATGAGAAAGTACTCGTCCTGCTCACTTACTGTAACTTGAATTTTACGAATTTATGTATCTATATTGAAACGAGCTTGTACTTCAGCGAAGGCAGCATACAGCACTGGCAAGTAGAAAATCTAATATTAATCCTTGCTATAGTATTTTCCAGGGCGGAAGTGGTGTAGTGACAAGTGGCACGCTTACCACGCGAGCGGTCCGGGGATCAAATCCTGGGTCGTGAGTCGCCCGGGCCAACCAAGCCTTCCATCCCTCCGGGGTCGGTTAATTGGTACCAGACTTGTCTGGGAGGATAAAAACACTGACTTGTACATCGGCTGGCCCCGCAAGTCATTGTATAGGCCACATCGCATTCAAACGCCACTACGAATGTACAAATGGAAGTAGAATGCGTGCCGCATCCCAAAAAGGGATTGATCAACGGCAAATGCTTTATCCTTTATCCTTTTTATTTTCCACATATAATCTTACCTATTGAAATCGTTTCTTTATTTAGACCTGTATTATTTGTTCTATTCTGCAGCAACAGTCAAAAATGAATAGATAAATAGATAAATAAATAAATAAATAAATAAATAAATAGAGGAGTTAGTTTCAAGAGCCCCTCCCAAAATCTCAAAGATGCCTGAATCCTTCCTAACCCTTTTGCCACAATAGCTCTCTCGTGCCTACTCAATTGCTATATCAAATCATGCGAGTGGGAGGCGATGATTTTTGTCGCCGAAAGCGCTCCAAAAATAGGTCACCCCATTGAAGCCCAGCCTGAAAAAGCCTAATGACATGCGTGCCGTCGTTGCCGTACGGAATTGTTGGACATGAATGTGAAATATTGTATGTGATGACGTAATCAGCCACTTTCAATGTTGGTGGAGCCATTGTTCTCATTTGGAAAAGGCCTTGTCAGTTTTCTTCTACTAAGCGGGATCCTATCACCCTTGAGTCTATAACCTAGTAACGCCCACAGATAAGAGCAGTCTGTTCTATTCATCCCCCCCGTTGTTGTGCGGTGAACTCAGAGCTAGGAAATAGTAATGTAAGTTAGATAGTAAATTGTCTTTTCTTGTCGTTTCTTGTTATGGAGGGAAGGTGAAAACAGGAAAATTACTTCATTACCCAAAAAACGTTCGCGTTTGTCCGTCTTTCTTTGCAAAGTAAAGCCTCTTTTCTGACTTCAGGTAAGCTCCTTCATGATTGCAAACCGCATACTACAATTTTGAAGTCTGAAATAGCTTCCCATACGTAAAACGACCGAAAAGGAAGGCCCTTGTCGGGAGAACTCAAAGAGAGGGAACAGCGAATGAAAGTTGATATAAAGTTTGGGCCTTCCAATGATGACTAGATCCCAGAAATGACCAAAAGTCAAAGGAATGACCCTAAAATGAAGGGAGATATTCACTTGATTTTTAGTGTGTTCAGGTAGGAACACTTATTGATCCTAGGTCAACATAGAGCTCTTCCTCATCTGTGAGGCTCAGCTTCTTCCGTGAA
>MU882700.1:0-40422 GCA_036418205.1 Ostertagia ostertagi
ATTAACTACTAACGTTTATAGGCTTATGTATGAGTCGTATTTTATTCTTAAGCGACCGACACGACAGCACACCCCGCCAACACACGCCACACACCCCCGCACACACGGCAGCAGCACGCCGCACACACACACCCGCAACGCCGCACACACACAACGCCACACGCCGGCACACACACACAACCCGCCACCCGGCACACACGCACACACACACACACCCGCCACACACACACACACACCAGCACACACGACCACACACACCGCACACACACGCCCGCAGCGAGCACACACGCCCGCACACACGCCGCACACGACCCGCACACACCGCACACAGCCCGCACACACCGCACACACCCGCACACACCCGCACACACCCGACACACGCCGCCCGCACACACCCGCACACACCCGCACAGCCCCCACACACGCCGCACACACCGACCCGCACACACCCGCGCACAACGCAACACCCGCACACCCGCCACACACCCGCAGCACACCCGCACACACCCGCACACACGCCGCCACACACCGGCCACAGCACACCCGCACAGCACACAGCACCCGCACACACACACACCCCACACACGACACACGCCGCACATTAGCACACCGCGCCACACACACCCTCACACACACCGCACGCACCACACGCACACCCGCACACAGACCCGCAACACACCACACACCCGCACACACACCACCCGCACACACCCCGCACACACACACAGCACGCCCACACACACCACAGCACCACACCGCACACACGCACACGCCGCACACACCCGCACACACCCGCACCACCCGCCACACCCCCACAGCAAACCGCACACACACACGACCCGGCACACACGCACACACCCGCACAACACACACACCCGCACACACCCGCACACCACCCGCGCACACACACACACCGAACGACACACACACCCGCACACACCCGCACCACACACGACCCGCCACACACACCACACCCGGCACACACCGCACACACCCGCAACCCGCACACACACACACAGCACACCCGCATCACACGCAACACCACCCGCACACACAACACACACCCGCACACACACCACCGCACATCACGCACACACGACACCCGCACACCGCGGCCCAACACACCCGCACACCACACAACACCCGCACACACACACACACACCCGCACACACTCCGCACACCCGCACACACACACACCGCACACCCGCACACACCCGCACACACACACACCCGCACACACCACACACCGCAACCCGCACACACCCGCACACGCACACACCCGCACACGGCACACACCCGCACACACACACACCCGCCACAACACACACCCGCACACACACAACACACACCCGCACACACACACACACACACCCGACACACACACACCGCACGACACCCGCCACACCCGCACACACGCCGCACACACACACACCCGCCACACACCCGCACACCCGCACACACACACCCGCACACACACACCCGCACACACCCGCACACACGCCCGCACACACCCGCCACACCCGCACACACACACCCGCACACGCACACACACCGCAACACGCACACACCCGCACACACAACACCCGCGGCACACACACACACCCCGCACACACACACCCCGCAACACACACACACACCGCACACACACACCCCCGCACACACACACCGCACCACACCCGCACACCGCACACACACGCACACACACACCCGCACACACGCACACACCCGGCACACACACACCCGCCACACACACACACACCCCGCACACCACACACCGCACACACCCGCACCACACCCGCACACACACCCGCACACACCCGCACACGCACACACCGCACACGCACACACCCGCCACACACACCCGCACACACCACTACACCCGCACACACACACACCCGCACAGCACACACCGCACACACACACACCGCACACACACCGCACACCGCACACACACACCCGACACAACACCACACCCGCACAACACACCCGCACACACACCCGCACACACACACACACCGCACACACACACCCGACAACACACAAACCCGCACACACCCGCACACAACCCGCCACACACACACACCACACCGCACACACCCGCACCACACCCGCACACACCGCACACACACACACACACACACCACCGCCACACACACACACACACCCAGCACACAGCCCGCACACACACCCGCACACCGCACACCCGCACACCGCACACACCCGCCACACGGCCCCACACCCGCACACCGCCACACACCCGCCACACACACACACACCACACACACACACATGATTCAAGTTAGGCAACAAAGAGTAGGCAAAAGCTGATTCAATGGTGAAAGAATCCACTGTTTCACTACATTGGCCGAAATATCATCACAGAAAATAAGGTCAAAATGAAAATAGCTTACGGCGGATTCCGAACCATACATAATACAATCCGTAAGTTAATAATACAATACATAATACACAATACATTAATACAACCCAATACACCCATCCGCTCGCTCACCTCAAGACCCCTTGCCCTCCTAACTTAGTCGCAGGCACTTACTGTGACTGGCTCTTGCACTTCAATCGCCCCCCCCCCCCCAACTACACAAGCGCCAAGATCGATATCACCAGTGTTTTTGGCGTTAGTGACTAACTGAAGTTTCCAACTGTTTTACTATGTTATCACTGACGACTCACTCGGATACAGGAAACAAAATGTGAACAAAACTAATGGTGAGACCGCTACCTCCGCCTTTTGTTGTATACTTGACTAATGAAGCATCTTTAAACATACATGACATCTCCAGTGGAGTCCTTCTCAACGCCATAAACCGATACAACAACGTCAGCAAACAGAGGAGAATGCTCCGGGGTGTGATAGCCATCCGTGTCCGAACCAGTTCCGGAAGTACTCTCGCCATATATCGACTTTTTACTCGTTGAGGTGCTTAAACAAGAAATCATTACAAGACAGATAAGCAACGGGGTATGAACATTACGAACCGAGAACAAAATCAATATGCTCAAATAATAATCAAATGAGTAAGGTAACAAATCATTTTACCTAGGTTCCGGACTGAATCTGTCCCTTTTACGAAGATTCCGTCGTTGTCTAGAATTTCGTCCGATTTTTAGTTCACTTAGCTCCTCGTCGTCGACTTCTTCTTCAGACGGACTGATTGACTCATCATCACTCGTTCCTTGAAATTATTCTTTCATATTTCAAAAATTATCAAAAATCAATACAGAGCTGAATCGCATTGGTTGCTAAAAAGTAGTGTGCAGTAACAGACAAGAAGGCTTTGAGGTGGAGCCTTAGTAGGGTCCTCGTTGCCAACTCCTTGCTACTCAAAATCAGGGCCAGTTATTCTAGAGACACTAATTACGATAAACAGTTGTTGGTCAAAATTGAAAATGAAGAAGCAGCAACTCGATAGCTGACCATGAGAGAAAAGAAAGAAAGAAAAAGTTCGCTGAAAGTCGAGAGCTGAACTACACCCTCACAATTATTTTAGACATTATACGAGTTGACAAGGAAGAGGTCAGCACATGGGAGAAGAAAAGTGACAAAAAGACGATAGATACCGATAAAATACCGAATACCAGGCCTAGCTTCAGTATAGTGGAAGCTGATAAGATATTCCGTTTTCCTGCCTTTCAAATGCGCAACAGAGGCACTAACGTTATGAGACTACATCGTCCCCTTCCATCCGCAATGTGCTGCTGTCCGTGCTCTCTCCATTGTGCTTTCCAGTCTCAAAGCAATAACCTCAGTCGAAGTGGTGAAGTATCTATACCGTAGGTGGAATAGGGTAGCCCACGAATATCACAGATGTACCATTTTCCCGTCCCGAAAGCGCGACAATGGGGCCAGGGCTTGGCAAAAGGAGCTAATGATGGTTTGGTTAATGGTGATTGTTACGATGCGAGAGGATAATGTGAGCTAGTGATCGAGACACAAAGCGCAGACCCCATGACAGCATCTTGGACGACGGCGCGAAGTCAACAGTGCGTTGCGCAGTTTCGCCCGATTGGACACGTTCTCTCGTGTGAACATTCACAATCGCATGCTCGAGCCGTCTGTGCTCTCCGCCCATACAACGTGCCGTTGAGAACTGCGCAACGCACGGTTGACTCTGCTACGGTGTGTGTGTGTGTGTGTGTTGCATGTCTGTGTGTGTGGTGTGTGCTGTGTGGTGTGTGTGTGCGTGTGTGTGGTCTGTGTGTGTGTGTGTGTGTGTGTGGTGTGTGTGTCGTGTGTGTGTGCGTGTGTGTGTGTGCGTGGTGTTGTGTTGCGTGTTGTGCGTGTGTGTGTGTGTTGGTGTGTGTGGGTGTGTGTGTTTGGTGTGTGTGTTGTGTGTGTGTGCAGAAGACGAGGGTTTAGGAACAATTGTGTGTGTGTGTGTACAGAAGACGAGGGTTAGGGAATAATTTAGTTGCTCACGGCAATTGTACCTCTTTATTAGGTTGGTAACTTTGAATGTCGTGTTAAACCCATTCGGAGAGACCGCGCTGGAATTGCTGCAATGCAGTACAGTCGGAAAATTTTTTTTCAATAAAATTTGAGTGGATGGAGATTTCCTCTACCCAGGGCTGACGTAGATGAATGAGGGTACAAGGATTATTTTCATGGAAGAGAATGTTCCAAATCCCATTCGAAACGCGGTAGCCTACGGTGGATGCCATCACTCGAGTGAGATCTTTGTCAGCCACCGGTGGCTGACGTTGTCACGAATGGGTTAATCAAAGATTATTTTAAGTATAAAAGCTATACCAAAGCTTATCAACCTAATTTATTCCCTTAATCTGCGTCATCCACTCTCCACCTTTTGTTATGCAGAGCATGGAGGTCTACCTTGTAGAACTCCTCCAGGTACTACTCGAAGAAGTTAGGTACTCAAATTTTGACGTCGTCGCGGTCATTGATTTTATTTGCTGCTGAGGGGTGCTGTGTAGGTCTAGTTCAGTTATTGTTGGACGGTGCCAGGTCTGAGCTATATGGCACGAGAGGCAGAGCGACCCAGCCCAACTCCTCGATTTCTTGTTGCAAAATTTTCGCGATATGTGATCTTGCATTATCGTGCCAAAATTTTTCAACGACCGACTTTGCCCTTTGACTACGCAGAGCCCGATCCTCGCCTGCAAGGTGTTGTGCGCAGGGTTTAGCTGTAACTGTATGACGCGCAATCAGCTCTCCATAGTGAACCATTCTTATACTGCTTCACCACACCGTAGCAGGAATTTCTTCTGTGGCTGTCTGGTTTCGGAGAGGCCCTCAGCTGCCCATCTGTTGCCAACCACAGCCATCTTCTCACTTTGTCATCGGGGAGCATCCTTCTGTAAAACACGCTTTCAACGAAGTGAGGAACCTTCTTCCTCTCGGAGTTATGCAGCAGAGTTCGAGTACTGGCAACCAATACTGCTTGCTCGTGTCGCTCAGGATAGGCCGAACCCATTTTCTTTCCTGAAAGGCCCTAACAGTCGCACGTAGGAGCTTTCAAATTTTTCTGTTGACACAACTGAATCTCCGTGCAAGTTCTGTGCGGTATGTCGAGGACTCAATACGTTGGCTTTCCTTATTTCCCCTTCATCTGGAGCTAGAGGTCAGAATCCACGACCATCGCCATCAGCTCCTTTACTTCAGTCTTGGAAGAGCTGAAACCAAAGCTGAAAGTGCACCAGAGACTGAGTTTTTCTGCTCAACGTTTTGCTCGTAATCAGTGAGATTCGTTGGCTGTTTTTCCTTGCTTGAATATACACGCTCAGGCGATGTTTTCTGATCAATCATATTCGAGCAAAAGTTTTGGCTCGAAGAACATCCGCTCGCTGACGGCTAAGGTTTCGCAATATGCGCACTGAATATTAGGATGGTAAAAAGTCCTGAGCCGTTTGACACTTTTTTGTGCTTTATTTTTTATTACGCGTACAATGGAATTTACTAAACAATATAATCATCACTGCTACTCACTACAGAGTTCCACCTGATGAGCAGGTCAGCGACCCCCTTCTCCCAGAACTGAGCAGACTGAGAGTCAAAGAAATCGCTGACCGCTCTTTCAACGTCTTCAACTTTGGTGTATTTTTTCTTCGCTATGAATGCCTTGAGGAAATGAAGTAAGTGATAATCAGAGAGGGCAATGTCAGGGGAATAGGGAGGGTGGGCAATCGCGTCTCAGATCAGCTCATCCAATTTTGCACGGGTCTCTTTGGCCATGTGAGGCCTGGCGTCATCATGGAGTAGGTGGACAGAAGTTCGTCTCGGTCGTTTTTCTGAACAGCGTTCGCTAGTTTCTGGAGCTGACTGGCGTAAATGCTGCCGGTAACGGTATCTCTAGCGGGAGCACCTCATAATACAACATTCCACGCGAATCCCAGAGCCAGCAAGGGAAACAGTATTTGGGGAGAAGGTCCAATTTTGCCTGTGTGGGCGGGTCTTCTCCTGGAGGGAGCCACACGGCACTGTGCTTGTTAGAATCGTAGAGGACCCAACTCTCATCTCCCATAATCATGTCTTTCAAAACTCCTTTTGTTGCGGAAGAAGGAGAAACGGACAAAAGGGTACCCGCCTGAACCGCGTGCTATCGGTCAAGACATGGGGGATCTTTCGAGTCGGCACTTCTCTGTGGCGAGGGCGTGGAGGGGGACCGAGGACTGTGGGATGGGTGCACCCGAGTCTTATCACAGGGCTGCGGGTGATATCTCCAGAGACTCTTCGACAGCGCCGAGAACGGTGAACTCTTCCACCGTTTTGGGGCTTTCCAACCTTGTCTTGTCTTCGGAAGCCATGACTCCTCCTTCGAAGCCTGCGAAGCAGAGCTTGGCACCGGTGATGGAAGTGGTGTCCCTTCTCAGTGCGATGCTGATAATGTCGACGGTTTACACTGCTTCTGTGCCGCAGCGCCATTCATTGAAGATGATCGCTCAAAAGTGCTCTTGTGGAATCGACATCATGATTAAAGCTAAAGAAGGCAACCCAGCTATATATACCTACTGCGGAGAAGTATGATTGACAGCGATAGTCTATCACGCATCAGATTCTAGGTATCGATCAATAAGCGAAAGTTCTGAAGCTTTCGAAAAATCGGCTTTTCTTACCATCCCAAGTATTTCTCTCGAATGGATGGTCTCCCATATTACGAGGTTGAGTTCCAGCTGAGAAGCAAAGCCACTAAAGGAAGCGACATTTCAAAGTAACCAATCTAATAGATAACCTCTTCCTCTATAATTTTATCACTCTTCCATCACTTCCTCATTCTTCATTTCTGCACGCACACCACCCCTCTACAAGTGGAGCCGTGGAGCAAGCAAGTCCCTAAAACCCGTCCGCTCTCGCTCCTTCCTTATTTCAGGGAGTAAGAGAGGGAACACTTGTTTCTGGCTTCATCAATGGTTTTTCTTGCTTCTTCTTCATTTATAGACACGGCATCCACAGCTCCATTATCAACCGCCATGGCCCCACAATTTTATTCTGGACTGTAGCTTTACCCTTAGCCCTTGATAAACTACTATTTTATGATTGTTACGGTGCGAGAGGCACACAATAAGAAAACAATCACTGTTTAAACTAACAGGCAAACGAGCTACAACTTTCCTATAGTCAAAGAATGTCGACTAGGAAACAAAACAGAACAAATAAAAGCTATAAACCTCGACTGACCAGGAGGCTACACAGGTTAACAACTAGCGAGCTACCTGATGTTAATTGTGTCACCGATCTAGGGATGTCAACATTTTTTTGTCAGCCTAACATGCATGCTACCGGCTCAGAATGTAAAACCTCAACTTATAGTCACTTCAATATGTGTTCAAATTTCAACGTAGTAGGTAAGTTGCTACAAGGTCAATGCATAAGATCATTCAGCTGGCTGATTCATCGTTTTCTACACCTTTTTTTGTAGGATTCATTGTAAATCGCCATTCTTTGACTTTTTCTACTTGTGAATGACTTGTATGATGAAGGGTGGTCTCATGAAAAACCAGAGTTGAGTTTTTGGCGAAAGGTTTTCGGAGAAGGTTGAACAACTCTCTCACAGTTTGGCTCGTGAGAGAGTCGTTTCGAGAACTTTTGTCGCTTAGGCATGGGGCAGAAGGGGTCGCATTTCAAAGTTTTCCTCGACGCCTCGCTTGACCCTGCTCAAGCAATCAATTCCATCGTTCCTTCTGGTTCAATAAATAATAAGGTAAAGGAGAATAGTCGCCAGATTAGTGAAGACACCACCTTCATCGCCTTCACTCCAGTCGTGCTCAGAGGCACTGCTCGAAGCACTGCTGCTGTTATCTTCTTCCTCTTCTTCCTCATCGTCCTCTGAGCCAATATCACTCTGTTGATCGATCTTAGGCCTTTTATTGCGATTTCTCGGCGAGTGATTCGGACGTTTACCTGAATATGAGTAATATTCTTTGGAGGACTGAATCTGAAATAGCTTAACTTCCAATGAAGGCGGAACGAGGGTCAACCGGCTGATGGCAATTAGCCAGCTGGGCAGCAACGAGGAAGATCTGTAGTTGCAACAATTTTTAGTGTTTAGGCAGGGTTGGTGTGAAGGAATGGGCTTTTTTAGTTTAGGAAAAATGGATGAAATTGACAAAATGTGTGAATGTTGCCTGTTTCACGAGGATGGGGTCGCGTAGGAGACATTCTCAGGAGCGGGGGGAGGGGGAGGGGAGGGTGTCTACTCTAGAATTACTAACTTCACAGCACAGGGTGGAACAACTTACTAGGGCTAGCAGCAGCCTGCTGAGGAGATCGTGGTGGATCCAGTCGTTGACGACGAGCAAAGTAGTAGATATACGTCGGGACACCATGATTTGTGATGCATTTTTTGAGAAGTCTCTCCACTGTGTACCAACTTAGCGAAGTACCTGGAAATATTTCTTTGATATTTAACGCGGAATCGATTTCTGGAACATTCTTAGAGGAGTACTTACCGTAACCAATACGTGCCATATGCACACTGGAATCATTATTTCGTGCATAATCTCCGATTCGAGCAAAGCACTGCTCCAACAGAGCCGGTCGAAGTTGGTCTGCAAAAATAAAAGGTTACAAGACTCACTAGAATGGTGCAACTCCAGTTTGGAGGGGGGTGCTCCACTGTGCTCTCCATTACTAAGGATGAGGATGAGAGTTCTCATGACACGTAATCGATTCACTTGGAATTACTTCTGATAAGGGCTGGTGTAGTGTGGAAGCACTCCTGAGGTACTTTCAGAATCTGGTTTCGAGGGTATGGACATCCTTTTCTAAGCGCAAAGGTGTAGGAGTCCAGGATGGACAATCACATGCCGAAAATTGCCTAGGATGTGAGCAGGATGTGCGCGAGGTGGGGCATACACCGGTCCTTATCAAAAATGCACTTGAAATGAGTCGTTTAGCCATTATCTTATTCATAGGGCTGAAATCTAAAGGAGTGCTCTCTAGTATAACGGATAAGATAGCGAGTAGTGCATTCCCTCTCCCCCCCAAACTAGAGTTTTACCTACTAAAATATAGAAGGATCTACGCGCGAATCAACAACATGCAAGACAGCGGCATCGAACTCACCCCTATTCTTACTACTCAACGCAACAAAGAGCACCACACTCTCTTTCCACCCTGAAGACGTCGAAGGCTGCCCATTATCGCCATCAGCACTTCCTGAATGCGTGGGTATCCATCGGTGGAACAGAAATAAGATGGTCACAAATTTCAAATATTACCTCTAAGTTCTTTCACATCCTCCACCAAATGACAGTCACCCATTTTCATGTCTCCCATTCGTGAGATTAGCTCGTATCGTTCCGCAATTTCAGGATCCTTGGCACGTAGAGCCGAGAAAATACCGCCATTGCCAAATTTTCCTACAATAGAAATGTTTTACAGGCAGTGGATGTACTGCTCCTTACAACTCTCGTTTTCATAAGAATGCGCGAAACATACCGCTGTTGTCCACACAGTGCAAAATTAAGCACTGGGTAGTCCTATCCTCATCACTTCTCTGTGGCTTTGTCACATCACCGTGTACATAGAACAGATTACTACATTCCTAAAAAGAAGTGTTTCATAAAGATTACTATGAAAATCCATAAAATACTCAGAAGCGCAGTGCAATCAAAAGGTAGCTCATTTGCTATGGTGAGGGTAGAGAAGGTGAGTGGTCCGAGATGAGGAAAAAACCATGAGAAAGGGCCCAGATTCCAAGAGGGGACTCCTTCTCGGACCGTGGATTACCATATGACGTCACCCTCATCTCTGCTGCCCTCTCCAACGCTAACGCTTCTCTGCTGAATGGCTAGAGACCTGCAGCCAGTGGTTAGCCAATCGGTGAGTACTGCACCGGTAGCACCGCTGGAAAGGTTAAGCTAGGTCGCCGGGGCATATCCTTCGTTGCGCGTCGATTCGGACTCTGAGAAGGTTTGCCTGGATGAGTTTCCCCCTCTTCGACTTTCGACCTTATCATGAAATTCTCCTTGAATAGAGCGGAACGGGCTGAAATCAAGAAAATCCACAACGAAATTTTGATATAATCGTGAAAAAAAGGACGGAGTATAGCAAAATGGGCGGAGGATGAAAATTCACGGGGCACTGAGCTAAAATCCGAAATATCCGAAATATTAAGCCTAAAAAAGATAGTTGGAGGTTAGGAAAAAAGAGAGTAGAGAGAAGGAGTTACTCAAAGAAAGAAGAATGAGTGCCCACCGTGGGCCTTGGTGGGTGGGACGTGCGCCGAAATAGGCAATGGTGGGATGAGCGCCGTATACGCACTGTTACTGGTGTGGAATCAAACTGGTAACCAATCAACTGAAGTCAAGCAATAGGCAGCAATTCTCACCTCGACCACATCTTCAAGTTCGTCGCTCTGATCGTCCACAGAGGGCAGCGGTAAATTTTTCGATTCGTAACCTACGAAAAAAGATATCATTCTTACAATTAGGCATTAGTATTCGATACCAAGAAGTATCAAGATAAAGATTGATCTCAGTGAGCAGAAAAGCACAAGAAAAAGATAAAACGAGCGATTCTGTAAGAAATAGGACAGTGGAAGGATAATGGTAGGAGGATAAAGCATAATGCATTCAGCGTTGATCAATCCGGTTTAGTGATGCGCCACGCAGCCTGCTTCCATCCAGAATCGTAGTGGCCAGTTGGATGCGATTTGGTATATACAAAGACAATGCGGGCCAGGATATGCTCAGTGTTTTACATCCTCCCAGACATGTCTGGTACCGATTAGCCGATCTCGGACGGATGGAAGGCTTGGTTCCGGACCACGCATGACCCAGGATTTGATCCCCGGACCGCGCCCTCTAAACATGCCACTACTACACACTTCTGTCATTGTGGTAGGAGAATAAGTAGAGAAACAACAACCTCCTCAAGGCCGGTATGATGAAATGGTCACACGCAAATGAAGGTAGAGTTGCTAGGAGGTGCGGTAGTTGAGAAGAAACAAGGAGAACGGTCCAAAACCTGAGACACGGGACATTTATCAACATATTCACTTATACAGGTGTTGGGTAAAGGGAGAAAACACTCGGACTATGTCCCGCATCAGCGAGTTTTGCCCAGACAGCCGTCGTTGGTAGAAGTTTTCAAGGCAAAATATCCCTATGTCCCTATTAAATATCCCCATAAAAGCAGAAGCAGGTACCCCTTCACTACCCTCACCGTCTTCAAATAATGACGTCATTCGTCGTCGTCGCCAAACTCAAACAGGCCTATCGCAATTGCTCCAACATGAAGTTGCTACGAAAATTCTTCAATCAGTTTACAGTTGGGTGGCTCCCTAGAGGCCTAACAAGGTTTCCAAACATCTTAGGGGTCCACTATACATCAAGGATCTGGACGAACTCGAGGCTGCACCATGTTCTCGTGACGAATTCATCTCAGATCGCCCAAGCAGAAGGCCGCTATGAATTTTCTAATACATTGAAATGTACTCTAAAGTTTCAGTTAGAGACATTCAGTTTGAGATAGTGAAATGTGATAAACTCGTTTTAAATTAAAGGGAAAATGACTTTTTAATACAACCCCCCCCCCCCTTTATGGGTGTGACAAGCAAAACTGGGTTCATTCCACGTCTACATTTTTTGATGGTTGGACTTCATCCGCGTTTATCCTTTCAGTTTTATATAGATACCTACGCTACAATCATTGCAGCAATTATTGAAACCATTCCCTTGATTTTCCTGGATACTGCAAGCATTCAACCAAGAAAACATCAAAGGCAAGTCCGATCGAAGGCACTCCAGCAAAAAAAGGAGGTGGGATTACCGTGCCCAGAAATTTGCGTACAATAGATATTGGTTCAGCCAGTAATGAGAAGAGGCACAAAATGCTTGGAATCTCTAAAATCACAGTGCGATACTCCGATTTAACAATTTTCCTGTGCTTTCTCTCATCACTTGTGGGCAGCCGCCACAACTGCTTCCACTTGCGGACGCAATAACTTATAGATGTTCAATCGCAGAAAGTGTCTTTATGCGCACACTGATTTGTCTAGAACTCAGTAATGCTGCACTGCTACCACTCCTATCAGTGATAATTATTATAATATTAGTTAGTCAAATGCTAGGTATAAAGCGGTCATCAACTGGCTCGTAATTTTTCCGAAGATAGGCACCTCACAAGGCCCTAGATGCGATAGCCCAACAAGGAAAATCACCATCGCGTGACCTTTTCAGTGTTTTTGATACTGGAACCACATGAAGGCGAGCTCTAAATCTCCCTAATTGCGATAGGTGTGACCATGAGAACGAGATAAAACAAGCAAAAATAGGTGGTTCCACTTTTCTTACTAATGAACTTGTCCACGTTTACCTAAGTGTCTTGACGATATTATAGTTAGTGTGGTTTTTCTAAGGCCGATGTCAGAGTTTGCGAATCGCTGGATCCGAGCGTTGCGCCAGCGAATGGAAGCCAGGAATAGTAGAAATATGCTATTATGACTGATATGTACCCTTCATCCCCCCTTTGACCGGCTTCGCTTCGGAGTTTCTTTGCTGGCGAAACCGAAAGATCTGCTACCAAAATGCGCTAACAGGCGGAGAGTGCACGGAACGGTGGTGAGAAGGCAAGGAACCAGGGCTTTGTTTCCAACATTTTCTTGACATTTGGCTCACCCTGTTCCATGCCGTTGAAATGTTTGTTCGATGGGGCAGACCAGACCGTTTTCGGCCTGATTATAACATTTCAACCTACACACACTGACCACATCGATATACGAGCAAGCAGGAAATTTATTCACTACTATTCGATGAGGGACTAATGACCAAACACTCACATAACTACTACTAAACTAGACCACCACAAGAATGCTGAGAAACAGACGACACTCGAACTTCACCTGTGATTCATCAGCAATGTGGTAGCACTCCTCAAGAACAACACAGGGATAGCTAGGCATCTTCATACTATTTACAAAACGAAAAACAACTCGAGCTCTGAGATTAACATGCTTTCACATGAGATGCATATCGAAAATAAAGCAGCTATTCGATAAAGCTCAGGCCGATTCCCCTGTTAGAGAATTTACAACGTTAAGTGAATAAAGCAAATTCAACATATCCTGAATTGATGTGAGAGATCAGTAACACCAGGTCGTTAAAGGAATACACGAGGTAGTACTGTTTTGCATTATGACACAGCTTCGATATGATAAAATGATTACGATCAATGATTAGTGATTAAGAATGCGTTTGTTCACACTAAAGGCAATGTTCACGATAAAGTGAAATGACAAATTTGTCAAAAAATACGAGTATTCACTTTGATGTGATATGATCAAGGCAGGGTTGGAAATAGTAAGAATTCACGATTTCCAGATTACAGCAAATTGGTTGTGACGGCGAATGGACGAACATTCCCTGGAGCTTCAAATTTGACGCAAATGTAATACCATTCGAAAAAGGAATGTAAAATGCAGCTACTTTCTAAACAATCCATTATGTTAAAAATCAATACAAAATGGTGCCAGAGCCGTCACATACAGACGCTCTTTTGCATTGCCCGAATCAAAAGGGAGGGGCTAGTAGAGTTTCGAATTTGAAAGGTTCGAACAGCGTCAATTTTCGCTCGTTTGCGCTCCCTTGCCTAGGTGGTTTTCTGAGAATTCGCGACTTTTCACATACGATAGTGGGCTCACTCTCAGAACCCTTCCCTCAACCCCCCCCCCTCAATTTTATCTTTGTGGTTACATTGATTCTATCTCGCCTGTAAATCACTGGCTTGAGACACATCATTCACGAGAGGAACGAAAAGACAAGAAAAAAATGTTTTGTTTTGGTGAACAACTTGAAAATGGGGAAGGACCGCTACCCATTCAACGTTACCGAATGCCTTTCACCTGTACCGTTCATCGTTTCTTTCGTACCTTTGTCACAAATTTTGACTACTGGAAAGACTACGTTTGTTTCTCAGGCTGCCTTCCAGGAAAACACTTTAGTCCTTTCCACCAATGGCGATTCTCTTTTCTACTGAATCCTATTCCTTAGAACGTTTTGTCTCTAATGTTGCAATTCGGATGCTATGATTTGATTCTTTCGAAACGTCGCCTATTAGGTGGGCGCCCCGAAGTGCGCTTCTTCCCATGCTTTCCCCTGTCTCCGCCCGACCTACCCGTGACCTTCCCTGGAGTGTGGTCTTTTGGATTGTTTCTCTTTAAAAACAACCTTCTTGCCTTAAACTTGTTATATTGTCTCTAGCGATCACAAATGACGTATTCATGTTGGATGAGAAGGCAGGAATTTTCCGTGAATGATTTCTGGGACTCCTGTCTAATCTCTGATAAGAGCGAAATTCCCACAGAGTAAGATTATTCTCACACAAATATTGGGAAGCTTCGTATATTACGAAACAATTAATGAACAAATCGAGGATAGGATTTTCAGGATAGGGTAGTGGACGGGTAGCCGGTACCAAGTAATGTGTGAAAAGTTGGAATGTCGAGACCACAGCCGTAACAGAAAAATGTTTAGGTAAGGCAGCCAGATAAGAGCAGCAAATTGGCTCTGAACAGCTCTGACCAACTAACGCTGATTTTGAGGCGCAGGACCACAGAGAGTGTTCCTGCGAATGATACTGGCAAAGAAGATGTACAAAAATAACCTATAACAAGCTTGAAGGAATGGAGATTCGGATCACTTTAACGTGAACACTGCATTTAAAGATGAGTTCTTCAAAAACCGGGATTCAATTCGTCAGTGTACAAAGTACATGACAGTACATCAGAATATGTACATAAAAGTGTGACAATAACTGAAGCATCCATTAACTTAGCCTCCAAAAGTTATGACCCCTGACTTCCCAACCACTAAAAAATCTGAGCGATCGTGAGCCTAAGGAATGTCAACACTACCAATTAATCGGTTGCATCATGCAGAGTCAACCCTGCGTTGCGCAGTTTTCAACGGCCACGTTGCGCAGTTTCGCCCGATTAGACACGTTCTCTCGCGCGAACATTCACAACTCGCATGCTCGAGCCGTCTGTGTCTCCGCCCATACAGCGTGCGTTGAGGATCTCTCAACGTGCCGTTGCGAACTGCGCAACGCAGGGTTGACTCTGGCATCATGGTCACACCACACCGCTATTGTGCACGTCTAACTACTGCACAACTTAGACAACAGACTAACTCAATAAACACTCAACTTTTGATGACAAGCAATTTACAAAAAAAAACATGCAAAAGCATGCACTTGAGGATTTAGGCTATGCTTAACTTAATCAGTCTAAAATGATCACTCTGGCTCTACAACGTTGTTTGCTGGGGCTAAAGCAGGTTTCGGAGACTTCACAGAGCGATGGAAACTGTTATTTGCTTTGCAAGGCGGACTAAATTCGTATAGAACTTCAACATCACCATCATCGCCCACAGTGCTCTGATGTAGCTGTGAATTGAGGGTATTTCCTTGGGAGGGGATAAAGTGTAGGTGAGGGGAGACCTGGATTTGTTGGAAAGATTTCAAGCGTTGGGCCGCTGAAGTAAAGAAGAAGCTTCGAATATTCGAGGCGTGGCGTTTGCAACAAGAGGGCGGTTCATGTTCTCACCATTTGCATTCCATGTCGCTTTCTTCTTCTCGTCAGCTGCTTTTCTACGTTTTTCAGCTGCAATAGCACGTTCTTGCTCTGCCTTCTGAAAACACACACAGTAAAAAATGGGAAACTTTGTAGGTGGTTCGAGCACACGAAAATGCTTTACCTTTAATTCTCTGTCATCTCTTCATTTTTCCCCTCTTCATTCTCAGAATAATCTGCAATAACAAGAATGAAATCGCACAACAATAAAAACGAAAATCAGATTCGGAGCTTGTGGAATAACCATGGAATCTAGTAGCTGGACTTACGATCACAACACGACTCCGCTTTGTGCGCCTGGTTGTGCCGCTAATTTCAAAAGTCGGAGTTGCTCAAAAGCAGCTTCATCCTTTGCCGAAACGCGGAACTGACGCCCTTGAAAACACCGATAGTCGTTGCAGTCCGTGTCACGCTTGTCTACCTCGTCTGGATCCAATCGTAGCGCTGCCGGAATCTAAGCCATACCGTAAAATTAATCTTTACACGTAAAATCAAAAATAGAATAAAATAATATTACAGATGCAGAAATTTCTCAAAAATTGTTCTCTTTATCCCTTTGATCGGTAGCCATTCACCAGACGCGCTTGTTTGCCCGATGACACTTTCGAGATCTTGATCCGTCTGCAAGGCGAATACATGATTATAACCCATACAAATTCAACGAAAATGGAGATAGGGATGCAGACATAAAGAGAAACAGAAGATATCAGTAACACGTTAACGAGATGTTGAGGTTGAAATTAGAGACTGTGCCTGGTAATTATTCTTCAAATTGAAAAAATGGAACAACAACCATGAACAACAACCACTGGAACGCTTTCAATTAGGCCCTTCTTTTCCTAATAGTGGGCCTATAGACTACTTTAGAGACACTGTGAGTCAAGAGGACGACAGAGAGAGGGCGTAGGAAGTGAGACACAGATGTCGCAACGATGAGCACGCGCTGATCCAATCTTGAGCACCTAACGCTTTTCCATTGCAAAAGTGGCTCTATCTCGCGACTGCGGAATTATCAGCCCTTGCGGAAAAGTGGCACCTATGATCTCACTGTGGAATGTGTCCTTGAAACAAACGCACTCATCAACCACCAATAGGCAAATACTGCCCCCCCCTCCAAATATCAATGCTCCGCTTTGCGTTGACAAGATGGGAAGTTCTAAGAGTCCTTACCAATTTGTAACTTTCGTTCTTTTGCTCCTTAGTGTACTTTAAACACTGTTTAATCATTGCCATCATGTCGAATGCAGTCAACTTAACTTCTGTAAGAAAAATTATGAGAAATAAGAAAAACATTAAAAAAGGGAGCCAAGTAGGCGTGCCTTTTATTTAATGATCATCCAGTAAAGGAGCCACTCACCTTCTTACCCATAACTCCATCGGTGAACTTAAGCTTATCGCGTATACGAGCATTCATGTGTTGTTCGACAGTATACCGGCCAATCAAACGTATTACGCGTACTGTTCTGAAGATGAGTACAAAAATTACTGACGGCAGTTCTTAATTCTTATACACCGCGGTGCACAATAGATTGCACCCCGTAGAAAACCTAATTTTCTTGAGAGCCGAAACTTTTGTTGCTTCTGCCTATACTATAGTTTGGAAATAGACGAAGGAATAATACCTGTAATACTTATTTACATTACGACTTTTTTAAAGTTTGTGACAACAATTTTTCACTTTTTGAGGCGGTGCATAATAGATTGGACGATATGTATTGTGGTTCATAAAACAAGACTAAAGTCTGCTCCTCCCACCTAAGTATGAGGCAGCGTTCCTTCTTCTCAGTGAGCTTGGGACTGAAATCAGATTTTGAATCAGCGCATTCTATGCAGCAGAGGCGGTAGAGTTTTCCACTCCTTCGTAATGGTATTTCTTAGCGGCTGAACATTGTCATACGCTTTCCCATCTTACGCGTCAGTATGCCCCATGTATTCCCGATAGGGTTTGTATCAGAATTACATACCGGCGATGCGAATAATGGGTTGTTGTTAGATTGAAAGTGGGACAGAGTGCTTCACGGAGTGTGGTTGAAGCGTTCTTTTGCACGAAGATGAAGTGTTTGTCGAAGTCTCAAGAAACGAATGGTACCAACGTGTTGTTGAGGAGTGACTGATAGTTCTGGCTTCTCATTCACAAGAATCAAAATGAATCTCAAGGCTACCATCACTAGAGGATGCCCACCAAACCATTGAGGAGAAGGCAGCGATTGTTTAGTGGTTTACTTCTGCAAGAGCGCCAGTTTGGGTGCCGTTAGCACGACTCATCTCCGCCGACCAAAATGTCATCGAAAGAAATTACCGTAGGGAAAATAGAAATGAGATATTAAATTCAGTATAAAAGTGGAAGTGTGCCCAGAACACTCCGCTGCCCAATTTCTGTTACTCTCAATCTTCGCAAGAGGGAGCGCTCATGTCGACGATATTGAGTCAGGCGTAGTGTCGGCTTTATTTTTTGTCGAATTATGTGGTCCGATATTTTCAACATACGAGACACGGTCCTTTTCAAAACGACAATCCGCCAAGCGACAACCGATTCATAGGCAACCTTTGCGGAACTCAATGCCAAATTAATCAGACAGCGCCTGCCGCTCTCAGGAACAACTGACTTCTGTACCACTTTGTCTTAAGAACAGTTTGAGAATGATTCTTGATCACAGTTGCAACTGTACTCCTGGGAATGAAGGGTTCCTTAGAGATTTGGAGATCACCCTGTCAACAGAAGTTACGCTTCACTTCGAATCCAGTCTTCGTTTGTGAAACGCGTATACTTCACATAATACGTGAGTACATGCAAACTTAAAAAAACAGGCAAAAAAGTCGGAAAAATGGAATATCTCATCGTCGCCAATCTATTGTGCACCGCCAAAAAAATCAATATTTCACTCTGAAAATTTTCAAAGACAGTGTGCCTAACTGAATATTGTGTCAACATTATTTATCTACTTCCCCAGGAAATATATCAACAGCAGAATCAATGAAAGTTTCGGCCTCTCTCAAAAACTAAGTTTTTTATAGGGTGCAATCTATTGTGCACCGGGGTGTACTACGCCTTTAGAACTATTTTCATTGCTATTGAACGACTAAGTTGTCACTTTGGGGAGAGTGATCTCGGAAAATCTGAAATTACAAAACAGAACGCACTTGTTCTGTCCAATCCGATGACAGCGGGCCATTGCCTGTATGTCATTTTGAGGATACCAATCAGCATCCAAAAATATCACAGTGTCCGCACCAGTGAGATTAAGACCAACTCCGCCGCTCCTCGTAGTCAACAAGAAACACCATGGACCTGGAATGCTTGACCCCTTAACTAATTTAACAGCAAAGAAAAGAAAAGGAAGCTTTAAATAAGAGAAGAACAGAAAAGTACAGGTTCAATGTACCGTCATCAGACCGCCGCCCTCTCTTTCGATTTTTCTTTGCCGCGTCTTGAAACTTATTTATCGCTGCGTAGCGCTCCTCGGCACGAACATTGCCATCAATGCGTTCGTAATTATAGCCTGGAACAAACCATTATGACTATGAGAAATGACAATCCAAGGATTCAAAGAAGCCTACCTCTTAAATTCATAAAATCCTGTACAATGTCGAGGAAAATGACAAATTGACTGAAAATCAAACAGCGATGTTTGCGCTCCTTTAGATAAAGCAACAGACGATCCAGAACCTGGAACAACACAGTTAATTCAAAAAACCTATTACAATAGAATAAGAAGGGTAAACCATTTTCCGCGAACGAGTCCCTTTCGAGATGCGCCATGCGTTCTATTGGGTTGTCTCATTATTCGACACTTTTGTTTGTCCAAGTTTTATCTCTTCCAGGAAACAACTGATCAATAACATAACCACCATCATGATCACTGACATGCGTGCATTTGCTAGTGGGCGTTTGGAAGCCTCCAGCCCATAATGAAGGAAACTGGGGGTTGAAGATTTTGAAGAAGTCGTTTTTGGCGTGGTCGGAATCTTTAACTTTCTCCTCTGGCAGATGCTTATTCAGGGCGCACGGGAGGCAATAGTCCCACAGAGCTATGCCAATGCTATATGGGGGTGTGAGGTCTGGCGTACATTTGGAGAAAGGAGAATCTGAGACGTTTCTGACGATCCCTCGCAACCCCGAAGCTAGCCTAGGGAACTATTCCGCGCTGAATTTAGCTATGCTTGTCTTCATACATTGAAGTGGTTTCCAAACCAGGCCACCTAGCGAATCAGGCAAAACCAGAGCGATATTCTCAGAAAACGGAGTTCGGGTTTTGGTTGAGCTGGTGGTTCCTGGCTGCGAGGCAGCCATCAGACGTTCCCCATGGTGTTGTCGCAGTGGACTCGTGACCCATTTCCACTGGTGACCGATTAGGGAAGGCTCTGCTATTGCCGTCCCACAATGGATTTTCCCCATATGGTCGGGCATGCTTCCCGCTCATGGTCGCCCGGATCATAAAGTTTCTATCAAACTTCATTTGCAGCAGTCCTTGCCATACTGGCGGCGTGTGCTAGTGCATCGGCTGCGCTCATGTATCTTCTACAATACCCTGGTAGCAACGTACGGAGGCACTCCCAATTTAGGATGCAAGGAGCGCTCATTAAAAATGACCGCAGGCCCAGTATGAGATTGGAGTTTATAGCTCATTTCGTCTTTGCCGTTGCGATTGGTCCACTAGCTCAGTACTCTATCAGTAGCAGAGACTGAGTCAAACACAGCGCTGAACTTCTCTGTTGTCTTCCTTGCTACAGAGTTCATTTGAGGATCGTAAAGCATAATGATTGATTGCAGTCACCGACCTATTTTTATTACTATTGGGTTGTCCAGAAAATCCTGCGACACTTTAAACAAAGTTCTTTAGGAACAAATCAAAACTCTTCCCATTAGTTTTGGTATTTGATTGCTGCAGTATATCTTCGGATGTTTCGACAGAAGCGTGAATAGAGGCCACGTGCAGCGTTTAACTGCTTCAAACTTGTCTCTGAATCAACACATCTTTTGACATTACAGATTGGTCCCCGGCAAGCGCCGGAACCTCCCTACCTTGCGTAAGCTTTCCCTTCTCCCCCTCTCCTTACTCTCCCCTCGCTCCCCTCTGCTCGCCGGCTACCACAGCATCACCTTGTCGAATGACCGAAAGTGTGCTAAGTGCGTGTTTATATAGCCGTTGGGATGCTATCACAATCATGCCATTGCAAAACACTAATAGCCGAAGTCCTGTGAGCTACATGATTCTGTTAGCGGTTTGTTTATCCTATGAGCTTCCTTCTCACTCACTTCATTTTGCGGACGGACACAAACATACATACATACATAATTACTACACACACATACAGACATACAAACCGACACACAAAGTTAGCGCTTTATAAAATAGAAGGATTTTATTTTTCGAACTCCTGTAAAGCCACTTTGTTCGTATCCTTGCAGCTAGCATCTGTGCTGTAGTCAGAAGGGATGTCATTCCCTACGCCATGGTGTCCCATTGGCCCAGCAGTAGATGATGACTGAACAGCGTCTACTCAACTTCCAGGAGGCGCAGCTGGTTGGTACCAGTATAGGTTAACAGCAACGCAGATGTGCATTCATTTGACAATTGTCGAGAATCTGCACGACCTCGATTACAGATCAGTGTGTTCGCCATTGACACCACATGAGTTGTGCCAGTCTGGGGAGAGAGCCGTGTGACCATGATTCAGATTTCTCTTCTTCTTTCGCATCAAAGGAATCTCTTCACAAAAATGAAGGCTAATGAAGATAGCTCTGGCCTTGACTAAACTATACACATAAGCGCTACTAAATTCGACAAGGAGGAAAGCTGCCCGCAGAAACAAAAGCAGGCCTTCGTCAAGAATGACTTTTTAGTGTTTCTGCTGAGGTCGCAAACTGATTCGCTACAGAAAGCTGCTGGACACCTGCATCAGGGTAACGACCGCTGTCGGCTTCAACAACCTTCGGAATTTGGCCGAAGGCATGCGTCAAATCACGCAGAAATTCTCAATACGGTGTTACCCCACGCTAACCCATATCTGTATGTGGCGAAGGATGTCACATGAAGAAATCTTGGTTTTTGATCGGGAAATTCTGCAGTGCTTGGCTTACTCACCTGACGCAGTCGTTTCTAAGTGTTGCGTAATTAGTACACTGGAGCGCTACCTCGGAGAGGAAAAATTCAATGATCGAGGTCACCTCGAAAATTGTATAAAGCACTGCTTTTCGAAGCGAACGCCGGATTTCTCAAGTAAGAGGGTTGAGAAGTTGCTCAGAAAAAGGACACGTCTCCTATGTGCTACCAGTGATACCCATGCTGATTGAATATCCCATTCAACAAAGAAAGGTACAGTCAAAAATCTTGGACAAAGTGTCGCAGGATTTTCTGGACAACCCAATAGTTGATTAACCCGTTAAGGGCTTGCGCCTCGGAAACTACGCTGTTAAGGCACTTGAAGATACTTCAACATACTAACGTATTTAGCAATGAAACGGTCTTAGACGGAAGGAATTTGAAATTGAATAGAAATGCGACAGGAATTATAAGACAACCCAATATTTTCGCTCTAACGTTCCGGAGGCAATTTGGCCTAAGAAATGCCCTGCAAGAGGCAAACGATCTATAAGCCGGTACTTTTGCAATAGCTAACAAACTAAGGGGATGGGAAGCCAGGCCTAGGCGACATGGGAAGCAGATTCCCGGACAGTGCGCGTGAAGGGCGGCAACACTTACTACTGCTCCCGCTACCGCCCTGTCGTCGTCGACGACCCCCTGCTGCTATGTATGCGCCCAGCCCCCCGCTATCAAGTGGGGCGGTGCATGGAATTGTTCTATGGGCCAGACATTCTCGATACCTACAGCGTTGGGAACGGCCACGCTTATATTCTCTCTGCTCAATAAATATATCACTGGACCACCTTCCTTGTTTCTCAAAAAGGGTAGTCAAAACCCAGTCTTCAGCACCCATCCTGGTCACACCCTAGAACAGATGAAGCAGATAGAACCTGTACTATATTACATTGCGCTATCTGGCATTGAAGGCTGGTTTGCCCATTTGTAACCAAATTCGGTACGGTCTGTAAGATCCTCTACAGAGTCCGGATCGAAAATGGGATGGGTGGGGCGTGGGTCATTAAGTACAAAACACATATCAGCTGGGCAGAGCCCAACCACACTGGGCGGGCACGCCCAAATTGAGCGGTGCTGACGGCAAAAGTTTCGAGTTCGGTTATGGAACAGCCCGAAGATTGGAAAAATGAATAAAGGTAGGCGACCAAGAGAGGCCCTCAGTTAGCTGGCCATTCAAGATGAGATGCAAACTGCTATAGCGTTTCGAGTGGCCGATCACAAATCTGGCTCACAAATCTGCTGAACGATCTTCGAACGAAGTTAACTCGAAGACCCAGCGGTAGTGATCCCGACCCTCACACACGTAGACATGGATTGGGTTTTTCAATAGTTTATTGCTTTCATCATGAACATTTCAAGAATAATTTTTCACTCATAATACCATCAATGGGTGACTAGTCCGAACCCTCCCCGTGGGGTCACCCGGGCAACTCACCTCTGGAGCAACTCCGGAAGGGAGGCGAGAGCGGACTGCGCGTTCCTTGAGATGCAGGTGGGTTCAGGGGATGGACTCCTTGTCTCCGCAGTGGTAACTGGTTCATTCCTGAAATGGCTATGAGGGCGTCGTAGGCTAAGTATCCTGCGGTGAGGATCAGCTACGGATGGTTTGTACCCGGTTACCAAAAGCTTGCAAAAGTCGATGATAGGAATGCAAAAAGGCGGTTAAGGGTCGCCTCAAAAACCTTGTTCAATCAAGAACATCGGATATCCTATCGGGTACCACCGGCCCGATCGCGATTGTCGCTAGGTGGACTCTCCTCTGGCCTTTAGGGTAAGCGACGCCTATGGTGGCAGGTATAGGAACGCGCTAGCTACGCTATCCTAGAGTGGAGAATTTCAAGCTCAAACCGCAAGAAGAAAGCCTCAGTACCCCGCACGCTGGGCTCTGCTGCCCCGACGTTGGGCGGTACGACGACCGGCGAGAGGCTGCACAATCTCGGGTTGCGTAGAACGTCATGGACTCTGGACGAAAACGACACGAGAACACGACACGGAGATTGCCTCAGAATTTGCACTTACAACGCGAGAAACTGTCTCCAGCGAGTCCGACCTTCGTTGCCTGCTTGATGCCGCGAGTCGAATCAAGTACAACGTAATCGCGTCCAGGAAACGAAGTGTAAGAAGACCGATATACGACATCTCTTCGATGGAACTCTTGTCATTCGTGGTGAGAAGTTTCCAACGCGAAACATCGGTGGCGTGGGTTCGCCGTTCACCGTCTGTCGTCCAACACGTGGACTCCTGCGAAATCCTCTCTCCTCGCCCTTGCCCCTCCGTCTTCAGCGCGCGCGTCAAAAGTCCATCTGTATCATCAGCTGCCTATTACCACACACTGGGCGCTGGATGATTCCGAATTAGACGCATTCTACGATCAGTGGGGAAGTCATCCGCCCGAGAAGTCCTTCTATAAATCTTTGTCGGAGACTTCAATGCGAGGATCGGTAAGGTGGGAGAAAAAGAAGCACAGGATTGGCCAGTTTGGGATTGGCGAAAGGAACGAAAACGGAAATCGGCTTGCTGGGCTCATGTCCGCGACTCGTCTCTTCCACGGAACTCTTTGTTCGAGAAAGAGAAACATCGCCGCTGGACATGGGAATCACCCAACGGCACGACACGTGCCGAGATCGATCACATTATTACGAACAGGAGACGGTGCCTTTGTGATGTCGCGCTGTGTGCCATCTTTCTGTACCGGATCCGATCATCGGCTTCTCCGGGCAAAAATTCGTCTATCTACCAGGCTTGAAAAACGAGCCTTGCACCGCCCGAAGACAAGAAGATCGGTCGTGTACGATTGAGAACATCTTGAACGAGTGCCTTTCCAACACTTGTGGCGGATCGATGGGACCCAACGAAGGATTACGAATTGCTACTCGAGGGACTTCAAGCCTGTGCTGATGCGGCTTCTCTTACTCAGCGAAAGCTCCGAACGCATCTCGACGTCAACGAGAGAACTCTTGAGCAAACGAAGGAGACTGCGACTTGATCGAATGCAAACCACTCGAGCGACTGATTGCTGACACCAGTTGCAGAATAGCGCTGCAGGAGGACATACGACAGTTCAGGCAAAGAAAAATCCTCGAAGTGCACAAGAAGAGCAAGTATAAAGAAGTGCAAGCGGGACCTCACCGATCATCGCGTACCACTTTCTGCTCTCCTGAGAGAGGACGGAACCCTCACTACTTCTAGAAAGGAGATGGAATCTATAGCGGAACGTTCTACACAAGTCTATTCCGCTCCTCCACACCGTACCAGACCCTGTTATCCCCTGCCCCGACCACTACGATCCTTACCTCAGAAGTCCGAGTTGCCATCGACAGCATGAAGAAGGGAACTGCTCCCGGACCCGATAAGATCTCGGTCGACTTCCTTAGAGCAGGGGAAACACTCACTTCATGCCATTTTGGCAGCCCATATGACGTCCTATCTTCGAAAGGAAGGATTCCGGACCAGTGGAGAACTTGCGCACTGTCATTCTATTCAAGAAGGGTGAGAGAAAGATCTTCGTAATTACCGACCAATCAGCTTGTTGAGCGTGCTCTACAAGCTCTTTACGAAGATCATTCTAACGCGCATCTCGAGTACACTGGATAGCGCAACCAGTAGAGCAAGCTGGGTTCCGCAAGGGATTCAGCTGCATGGACCACATCCAGACTGTCGTGAGAGTAATAGAGGTCTGTCGTGAATACCATATGCCTCTCGTTCTGACCTTTGTCGACTACGAGAAAGCCTTTGACAGCGCGAAACGAAGCCATCTGTCAGCGCTGGTCGACCAAAGAGTGGTGCCATCCTATGTCAACATCGTAGCTGACTGTTACAGACACTGCTCAACGACGCTACAACTGTTTGACCGTCCTTTAACCATCCCCATCGAGAAGGGCGTCAGGCAGGGCGATACTATCTCGCCGAAGCTGTTTACCGCGGCTTGCAGTGGATCATGAAGTCGCTCGACTGGGACGAGAGGGCATTAAGTGGATGGAAAATTCCTATTCAACCTTCGATTTGCAGACGACATCGTTTATTTCGAATTCTATCACTGAAGCAGAGACGATGCTCAACGAACTTAACGAAGCTGGAAGTAGAATTGGACTACGAATCAATCGGAAGAGACACAGTTTATGAAGAACTCCTGGTGCGAAGAACATCACATGGCGATAAATGGTTTGCAGATACTGGAAACAATTCGTACGTGTACCTAGGACGTTCGATAACATGAACAATGATCTCAAGGAGGAACTGGACAGGAAAAAGAGAGCGGGCTGGTCTGCATTCGGGTCTATCAGAGAGGCCACTGACCATCTCTTTCAGATGTAGACCTGCGAGCCCATCTCTTTTGATCAAACAGTGCTTCCTGCGCTCTGTTACGCTGCAGAACGTGGCCGATACGAATGCCACCACGAATACGCTTCGAGTAACGCCAGAGCGCTTGAGAGGTGTTTCTAAAATACAACAGGCGCTCACAACATCGAGCAGGACTTCGTAGTTCAGGGGCCGTATGCAACAAGCCCCGAAGGTCTTCGGGATATATCCCCGAAGTCGTATGCAACAAGCCCGAAGGTTTTCGGGAATATTCCCCGAAGATCGTATGCAACAAGCCCGACGATCGTCGGGACATATCCCGAACTCGTATGCAACAAGCCCCGAAATCGTCGCGGGGATATCCCCGAAGATCGTATGCAACAAGCCCCGACGTAGCTGGGGACATATCCCCGAAGTCGTATGCAACAAGCCCGACGATCGTCGGGACATATCCCCGAAGTCGTATGCAACAGCCCCGACGATCGTCGGGGACATATCCCGAAGTCGTATGCAACAAGCCCCGACGATCGTCGGGGACATATCCCCGAAGTCGTATGACAAAGCCCGACGATCGTCGGGACATATCCCGAGTCGTATGCAACAAGCCCGACGAATCGTCCGGGGAATATCCGACGATCTTCGGGGCTTGTTGCATAGGGTCGTCGGGAGGATTCGTCGGGGATGAATCCCCTAGTTCTGACTAGGGGGATTCATCCCGACGTCTACAGTCAGTTGGATTGTCGACGCATTAGCGTCGTGTTCGAGGTGGCCTAGGGATTTCGGTGATGAATATAGAGTTACCTCGAAAGTTAAGGAGAAAATCATTAGAATTCCTTGCTATCCACTAATATTATGACTATGATCAGCATTGTCTTCCATAGAGCATCTCAAAATTTGATACTCAATTTGATATACTATATCGTTTACTTAATTACTGAGAATTTTTTTAGGAGTTAATCAGAAACTTCACTTCACGCTCAAGGGTGGTGATGATCCGAAGAAGCTCATTTCAACATCATTCTATAAAATGTGGAGATTAGCCAGAGATTTACCTTGGACTCGAAAATCTTCTGATCAGAAAAACATCGGAAAATCTTTTATAATCTAATTTTGCGATGAACCTAGACAAAGATTTTCCTGCTGCTGATTGCTCATTGCGAGCAGTACTTCCTTGTACTGAATATAGGCATGATTCTTAAATATTTGCCCCTGCAGCATTACGGACATGTTCCCGCAAAAAAGAAAATTCAGTGGAAGCGCTTCAACAGATTAGAGATGTTACTCGAAAACTCAGCCGGGTATTGGAGGAGGAGAAGTGCCAAAAACTCATAATTAGTCTATGTACATAAACTGGTCTTCAATTCCCCAACTGTGGATGCCAGCGGCAATGGAACATTTATTGTAGTGTATTCTTTTATCGCATATCTAAGCTTACTCACAGTATCTCACTTCAAAGTTAATCAGGTTTTCAGTGAACTCACTCTGAAATTGGGAAATCCGCGGTTTCATCCTCCCAGTTCCCTTTCCCAGCGCAGAGTGCGATTTGCCTTGAATATTGCATTCAAATTTCTCAATTATGGATGGTTGAAAGGCATTTGATACTGCTTTTATTTTCTACCTTTGAGAATATTGTAAGTGTGCGATATGATCAGTAGAAATCCAGTAGTCCGTTCACGTTTGTGAATAAGTCAGTTGGCTTCATAATCAATATTTTTCATGTGAAAAAAATCTCTGGTTCTATCCTCGGCAAAATATAGCTTACTGTTAGATAGAAAAAGCTACAACAGGCTGCCTCCAACTAAATGGTAAACACTGGAGCTAATGTAAGGTTCAAATCTCAAATGCGAAGCCTAAAATCTGCAAAATGTGAACATAGCATCTAAATCCTTGTTAGAGGTTATAAATAGCAATCATGGAACGAACGTGACAAATCATTTGCATAGGTTTGGTGGGGATCGATCGAGGGTGTCCGACTCTAAACCTTGTTCTGCGCATCATATTGCAGTGATGTACTCACGAATGAGCAATTCTTCAAACTGCAGTACGCAACCCATACAAGAATTATGCGCGCGACAGTCAATAATGCGTACGGCGGCTACGAATTTACGGTATCCCGGCTTTCCCGATCGACAGGCGATAGGGGAGATACATCCCGGTATCGATGGGCGTGGCCTCTCCCGAGAACTGTTGGGGGGAGCATAACATACCGGGACGGGGACCCCTCCCCTGTTTGGGGGAGCATAGCATACGGCCCAGCATACGTTTGAAGCGACGCGGAAAGCGCACAGAGTTTTTAGCTAGTTACAAATGAATGTCGAAAGCGACAGCCAGAACAAATTTAAAAATTGAAAACAGGTTAAGAGAAATTTCCGAAAAGGAATTCCAGTAAATGCGCTCTACCTTCATATGCAACCCCACTATGAAAACCCGACAGCACGCGATAAGATACATCAGAATCAAAAAAACCCTTAGCGCACGTCCAACTCAAAAGTGCAGTCAGTGCGGTTTCATGGAAACCTAACTTGAAAATTGTAAATTGATTGAAACAGTTTTTAATGTGAAAACTTGATTCAACAGTGTCACAAAAAGGGTTACAGAAAAGTGATAACATTAAAAGAATACCAACGCTCAGGAGCCAGAATTTGTCATCACCGAAATCCCTAGGCCACCTCGAACACGACGCTAATGCGTCGACAATCCAACTGACTGAAGACGTCGGGGATGAATCCCCCTAGTCGAGACTAGGGGGATTCATCCCGACGAAATCCTCCGACGACCCTATGCAACAAGCCCGAAAGTCGTCGGGATATGTCCCGACGATTCGTCGGGGCTTGTTGCATACGACTTCGGGGATATGTCCCCGACGATCGTCGGGCTTGTTGCATACGACTTCGGGATATGTCCCCGACGGTCGTCGGGGCTTGTTGCATACGACTTCGGGGATATGTCCCGACGATCGTCGGGGCTTGTTGCATACGACTTCGGGATATGTTCCCGACGTTGCGTCGGGCTGGTTGCATACGAGCTTGGGGATATGTCCCGACGATCGTGGGGCTTGTTGCATACGATCTTCGGGATATATCCCGAAAACCTTCGAAAAACACAGGTTGGCCGGACATACCATGAGGAGAACTGACGACAGGTGGACGAGAAGGACAATAGAGTGATCCCTAGAGACCACAAGCGTCTCTAGGGAGACCACCCTATCAGATGGGCCGACGTGTTCGTTAGCGTTCTGAAGTCCGCGGAAAATCGTGGCCGTCAAGGAAGAAAGGTATCGTGGATGACGGTAGCGACGAGGACGAAACGAATGGAATCTGTGCGGTGGCTCGCACATGGAGTGAAGACGAGCCATCTAAGTATCTAAGTATCTAAGTAAGTAATACCATCAATACTTGTCTACAGGGTGGCCGAAAAGTATAGGACGCCATGTTTTTGTGTGTAAAAGCCAAGAAAAAGTATCGATCAAGAAAACGACTTCACGCCAGGATGGAGTTAAGATGTTCGATTACTTGTGCAGAAGATGCATTTAATTTGACGACTCTGCTTTGAAAGAGGTCTTCTGACGTTCAACGACAAAATCAGCAGTGCGCCGCAGGTAGCCAACGGCGATTTCGTCCCACCCCTTCTGAAGCGCTAACTTCAGAGCACCCACCGAAATAAAGAAGTTTTGTGAGGTCTTGCTCTACAACATCCTCACATAGAGGAGTCCACTGGGTTGAGGGCCTGAGAGGGAGAAGATCACAATTCCTTCCGCCTGTGGCCCGGGAAGTGAGCACCCAGGATGGCTTTGGTCCATTTGAACGAGTATCAGGGAGCCCTACTTCATTGAAGAGCAAACAATTCTTGAGCAAAATGCCCGTGAATCCAGAACAACATACCGTACCTCGTTGAGGTCTTTTGCGAAGCCTTCGAGTTAATTTCAACATTTGGGGAAGATGAACCTTAATGGAGCTGCACTTTCGGAAGTTACCCCGTCACAAACTACCACACCCTTCGGGAGAAAGTCTGTTGTGAACTAGACGTTATCTCGGAGACTTGCGCTCACTTTAGAGCAACAAATGCCTCTGACTTTGGTGGTCGCAAAGAAGTTTACTTCGAAAATTTTCTCATCAACCCGATCCATAGGAGAGACGCGGCGCACCTCGAGCTCGTGCAGAAACTTTTTTGCATTTTATCAGTTGAATCTTTCGGATTGCCCAACAAAATTCAACATAGAAGGTGTTGGTAACTCTTCAAACTAGGGTTGCTCCTTAAAATTTTCTGGAAGGAAAGGCGGTAGATCCTGAGATTGAAAGCGGTGTGACTCACGCTGACTTCATCGTTGTGAGCCATCCACTTCTGGATGATTGCCCCATTCTTCCGAGTGTGTACAGTTCTTGAACCACCACTTTCCGCAATCCCAGAGACGTGTGCTTGGACCATGAGAGCACCAAACATCTTTCAAAGAGTTGAAGAGGGAATACCAACTTGCTCTCCGAAGTTGCAATTTCAGAGACCGCCATTGGGCAGCTCCCTGGTAGTGGGTCGATGCAAAAAATCTTCATGGCGAAAGTTCAGATGAACTTTGGACCACACAACTTATGGTGCTTCTTACAGAGTTTCAAAGCTTTCGAAAAGTTTCGAAACGCTCTGAAAATACTCCACGGCTCAGTGCCAGCAGGCGGTCAAAGCCGCGTCCTATACTTTTCGGTCACCCTGTACACTTACCTATACTGAGCTCACGATCGAAGTTTGGACAGTCTTTGCTCATAGCTGCGTATAGCCATGCCCGTACCCAAATGGTGCCCCAATTCAGCGTATACTCCCTTTACGAGTAGCTGTAGGCAATCGATTTTGTAAAAGTATTTTAGGAACACTGCGCACGAAAGCAAAGGAACAAACCCGCGCAGGGACCAATTCCACGAGAACTTGTTCAAGGCCTCCACCGCTACGCTTTGTCGGATTATACCTTTGGTCAGAGAATTGTTTAGCAGATTTCGGACGCAGATTTCAATCAGCATTTAAAGATGCGTACAAAAATACACCCTCATCTTGAATGGCCACGGTGACCTGAACGGCTTTCCTTGTGAGTTCGCAAGTCGAAATAGGGAGACCTGCACCGGTAAGCTCGCTCTTTAAGTGGATAGTGCCTGACGAAAAAATTCATATCTCGGCCAAGAGACAGTCTACAGACAGAAAAAATTGGTTTAGAGAAAAATCGGTTAAGGTATCCTGAGCATACCTGAGCTGCATAGAAGCCAGCCCATAATGGGCAAGGCGTGTCACTGAGGGGGGATTCTACTACAGATCCTCATAACTCAGCTCCGAAAAGTGCCAAGGAGCAGGGAACATATGGGTAGAAGTTTACGAAGAGGGAGGTGTCAACATAGAGGTTAGGGAAGGAAGGGAGGTCAAATGCCATCAGGTGGAGGGGTGCACCGGAGTTGGCGGAATTCGCTAGGAGGCACTGTAGAAATATGTATGTCATTCTCCATTCATTTTTTCAGTTTTACACCATCACAGTGTTGTTAATGTGCGAAAATGCTGCGCAGCCAAACTTGTATTGGAAACAAAAGAGAATACTGAAAAAAGAAAAAGAACCGTGACAACATGAAAAAAAGCCTATACATTGCCCCACATTATCACTATGACCTCAATTGATTAGAAACATGCGAGTATCTTACATACTATAAAGCGCTTCGTCTGTCGTTCTGTCCCTCTGTCGTTCTGTCCCTCTGTCGTTCTGTATGTCTGTCACGAAATTCCCTAGCTCCTAGGGATCCGCCTGGAGGGACCGGGTCAAGTGTGGGATGGGTGGGCAGGGTCTCACCTAATACAAAACACACATCAGCTAAGCTGAGCCCCGCCCACAGAGGGCGTGGCGTGCGTCGAAATGAATTGTACCAAAGACCAAGATTTCGATTTCAGTGAAAAAACGACCTCGAAACTGGGACCAAAAAGTGGGCTAAGGTGTGCATTGGTAAGTAACATCGAATCTAGGGAACCCACCCCGGTGGCGGGGCGTTCCTCTAAAAAGCAGTGCTTTATAAAGATTTCATAACTCGGTTGGGAAGAAACCTACAGAGCCGAAAACAATTCGGTGTAAGGGAGCAATGTCTAAGGTTTTCCCGCATACATGACATGGGCGGAGCGCTGCCCAGATGGGCGGGGCGCGCTCTGAAGTGTACAGCATTTTCTACAAGCCCTCATAATTCGGGTCGGGGAAG
Source organism: Ostertagia ostertagi (assembly GCA_036418205.1). Taxonomy (NCBI): domain Eukaryota; kingdom Metazoa; phylum Nematoda; class Chromadorea; order Rhabditida; family Trichostrongylidae; genus Ostertagia; species Ostertagia ostertagi. The sequence goes on from MU882700.1 coordinate 32,657, forward strand.
TCCTAAAGAGCCGGAAAAAGTGGACAGAGGTGTATGGAGGATGGAGGCCAGCTATCAATGTTGGGCGGGCTTGACCAAAGTGGGCGGAGTTTGCGACGAAAAATTTATAACTCGGCTCCATGAAGCTCCGAGGCTGGGAAAAAGGTGAATAGAAGGTGGGTGAGGATGAAGGTTAACTGTCATTGGTGGGCGGGACCTGACCAAAGTGGCGGAGTTTGCGACGAAAAATATAAAACTCGGCTCCAAGAAGTCCGCGAGGCCGGGAAAAAGTTGATGGAGGTGGGTGGGGAAAGTGGAGGCAGCTGTCATCGGTGGCGGAGCTTGACCAAAGTGGGTGGAGTTTGCGACGAAAATTCAGAACTCTGTTCCAGAAGGTCCCGGAGAGTGGGGAAAAAGAAGATATAGTTGGGTGAGAAAGTGGAGGTCAAAGGCCAATGGTAGGCGGGGCTTGGCCAAAGTGGGCGGAGTTTGCGACGAAAATTCATGACTTGGCTCCAAGAAGTCCCTGAGGCCGCGGAAAAGGTAGATGGAGGTGGTGAGGAGAGTGGAGGCCAGCGTGTCAATGTGGGAGGGACATGACAAAGTGGGCGGAGTTTGCGACGAAAATTCATAACTCGGCTTCAAGTAGTCCAGGAGGCTGGGAAAAAGGGAGTAGAGGTCGGCGAGGAAAGGAGGTCAAATGCTATTAGTGGGTAGAGCACGCCCCAAGTGGCGGAGTTTGCCAAAAGTATCGCAATTCGGTTGCAAGAGGTCCTAGAGATAGGGGAAAACGGGTTAGAGGTTGGTGAGGGAAAAGAGCTCAACTGCTATCACTGGGTAGAGCACGCACCTAAGTGGGCGAGTTTGCAAAAGTGTCGAATTTGGTTCCAAGAGTCCAGAGACCGGTGAAAAGGGGTAAAGGTCGGCGAAAAGAAGGGAGCCAAATGCTATTGGTCGGCAGGGCACGCACCGAAGTAGACGGAGTTCGCCCTAGATTTATTGTCCGGCCGAGGACCGAGAAAAATAGGATAATGGTTGACGAAGAAAGAGCGCATAGAATTTAGCGGAGAATTCAGATATTCGTATTGTATCAAGCCAAATTTGAAATTTTTCGTCGCACCATCAAAAATCGCCACAGATCTGTGTTGCGCGCGCAATGCGTGCGGCGCCAACTGGTTAAAATATACGTGAATCACTCACCTGCAGCTTTCCACTGCCTCCACTATATGCTCTCCTTCCTCGAACGGTTCAGGCTCGATACCTAGGTAAGAAAATTCCAAAACCAACAGACTTTTTCTTGAATACTAATGAAAGGACCCAAGTTGGCACGCTATACAGTAACTTAGATAGAAAACAACCTTTAAAAAGATACGGATGAGCGACGCTTTTCCGTAGTTGCATTTGTAAGTTAATCAAGGACTGGTATTTATTGCTGCTGTTACGAGCAGAGATTCTGAAACAGAATAATCAAAGCAGACCACCAAGAAGAACTTCGCACGATGTTCTCAGTACATAAACAATCTCGCTTAAGGTTTCAGAATCGAGTATCATACTAATATATAAACCAGAGTTTGTTTTCACGCTCCGCAAAAATTCGAAGTGTCCCCCACATGTTTAATAATTCTTCCCTCAAAATCATCTAGGGAGGGCGGGTCAAGCTTGGAATGGGAGAGTATGACCGCTCTATAAAGGGATATATTGGCCGCGCTAAAACTCCGCCTCCAGTGGCGGGGCGTACGTCGAAATTAAACAATTCGGCGAAAAATTGCAGTTTGTTGCTTCAGAACGTCTAAAGACAGGGAAAAATAGTGTCTTATAGGGCACTTACCGCTCTATAAATGGAGTGTATTGCCATGCTAAACTCCACCCCAGTGGCGGGGCGTGCGTCAAAAATCGAAATTTGGTTAAAAATTGCAGTTTTGGCTTCAGAACAGTCCAAAAGACAGGGATAAATTGGGCCTTAATAGGTACTAACCGCTCTATAAGGGAATATATTGCGCATGCAAACTCCGCCTCCAGTAGGCGGGCTTGCGCTTGAAGTGAAATTTTTCGTGAAAAAAGGCGTTTTTCGTCCAAAAACATCCAAGAAACCAGGAAATGGGGGTTGAATAGACCATAGATCACCCCTATAACTCATCCACGATAGTATAATCGCTAAGCGGTTGTGTGTGTGGTGTGTGTCTGTGTGTTGTGTATGTGTTTTGTCTGTCTGACGCGGAATCATAGCCGGGCACCACGTGGTCGTCAAGGAGTTTGGTTTTAAGATATGAATAGAGGTGGGACGGGAACATATTTGGTGGGGGTAAAGAAAGTGATTCACAAACTGCCATACGGCTTGATAAAAGGCGCTAGAAACGGCAAGTGTCCGCGAACATCATAGCTCGGGGCCCCCAGTGGTCCGTCAGGAGTTGGTTTTTTAAGATATGATGTGGGGGACGGGAACATATTTGGTGGGGTAAAGAAAAGTGACACAACGTGATACAGGGCTGATTAAAAGGCGCTAGAACGCAAGTGTCGCGAAATTCATCAGCTCGGCACAACAGGGTCGTCAGGAGTGGTTTTACAGACATATGATGTCAGGGGGTGGGACGGGAAGACACTATTTGTGGGTAAAGAGTGATCCCAACTGATAGGGCTGATAAAAAGCGGCTATAAAGAACACCAAGTGTCGGCGACATCCATCAGCTCGGGCACCCAGTGGTCGTCAGGCACGTTGTTTTAAGATAATGATGGTAGGGGGTTGGAGCCGGAAATATTTTGGTGGGGTAAAGAAAGTGACCAACTGGATAAGGGCTGATAAAAGGCGCTAGACGCAAGTGTCGCGAAATTCATAGCTCAGGGCACCAGTGGTCGTCAGGAGTTTGGTTTCAAGATATGATATGGGGTGCGGGGAACATTATTATTTGGTGGGGGGCAGCAAAGTGATAACGACTGATATGAAGCCAGATAAGACCTGAACATAATTTTCACAAAATTCATAGTGCGCTTCGCAGCAGTCGTCAGTAGCTGATTTTGGGGCCTGATAATGGTGGGGGTGGGAGGTAACAATGATTTTGTGGGAGGGGGGGTCCCCCGCCGAAAAGTGATAACCGACACGATGAGGGCTGAAAACACGATAAGTAAACGTAGAAACGTGAGATTACTCGAACACACATTGTAGACCTCGCCGAGTTGCGCCCCAGGCCAAGAGTGCAATAATGCATTTCATTGCAAACATTTCACCTAGCGTTAAATAATTTAAAATTCACAACACCTTTTCAACCGCTAGCACACCTTCTAGAGTTTCTAGGGATGGATGGGATGCCTCTAAAAATTTGATAGTGACTACTGTCATTCCGTCTGAGTACCGAAATTATTCCTCTCTAAATTTTCCTCGATTCTCGAATGCACCTGGTGGTTGTTTACACACACCACTTTAGCTGTGCACTCACTGCGCTTATCAAAACAGTTAGATACAGCAAGATGGGCAACCCGGGGAAACCCCGCCCGCCCCCCAGTAAAAAGCCGCTCAATTTTTTTTTAACCGAAGCAGCGTATAGTCCAGCGGTGAAACCCAAAGCTTACTACTCGCTTGTCCAGTTCGTCGCGCTTCCGTGTCATGCGCGCGGTAGCGGGCGGAGCTAAACTGGTAGCTACTATACTAAAACAGAGTTTTGTTTGTCTGACCGCGTCGCCCAAAAATTCGCAAGTGTCCCGCCAGCATGTTTATAAATTCTTCCTTGCAATAAAATCATCTAGGGAGGCGGTCAAGCTTGGAATGGGTAGAGTAATGACGCAAATGAGGGCAAGAGCAGAATCCTCAAAGACTTGAACATTCCCAGGCGTCATCCATGAAGTTCACAGTTTTTATAGTATTTGTTTTCTGAGACCACTCGACCCATTCAATTGCCACCGCATTTCCTTCCAAACCCAGCCCTCGGCCTAGTGGGGGGGGCAAATACCTTCTGATGAAACGGGGAAATCTCGAATTTGGAACTTTCGCGCATGATAACTTCTTTCGCCGTAATCAGCGAAAACTGGTGGCGCTATTAACACAGTTGACGACACGACGCTGTTTGGCATTTTTGGCCGCGGTGGGAACAGAGCGTCTGCGAGCGCCGCCGCCTCACAAACAAATCTGTGGATTTTGAGCTTTGAATACGCAATACTTCGATGTACATAATGTTTTCACTGATATTCGTGTGTCAAACTTATCGGAAGGTACACATGTGAAAGTGCGGTCGAATGATGTGTTACAGCATTGAAAAGGCAAGTTTCACTTACTTTTGCTTTGGTGACTTCAAATTTATTTAGGACGTGGTTGTTTCGGTAAAAACACATATATTTCCACACGAGTAGTTTTGTACTCTTTTCTAATATTCTTTTTTATCTACATGTTCGTGTTAATGAAGAGAAAACGAGGAATGAACTGAACGGATATTTTCGTCCGGTCCGAAAAACCTCTACCAAACTAAAGAATATTTGGTCATTCTATAAGCCGCGTGGTTATTGGTTATGTTGTGGTATGATCTAGAAAATAAACACAAAAAACCTGGGAAGAAATGGCGCGTTCAAGAAAAAACTGAATGTAAAGGGTGTGGCAACTATAGTTGCCACAATGTCCATTGCGGCGTGCAAAACGCGGCAAACCTAATTGCCGCGCTGTCGTCAAGGTGTTAAATAGCCTTGAAACGAGGAAAACAATCAATTGTCATAACTTCTCCTATTCTTCCACCCTCTTTCTCCTCCCTTTCACGTTATACCTAGACCACCAAATCCCAAACCACTCTCATCAGTAACACTTCTGCCATGTTCCAGATTCTCAAATACATGAAAGTAATCCGGCCCGAGAAGGCCTGCAAACATGGGAAGATGCTTGACAAAAAAATACGTGACTTTATCATCACGTGCACAAAGCAAAAAGAGAATGATAGGAATGAACTATTCATTCTGTGCATGAAATACCCTTCAGCTTGCTGAGCACTGATCATTCCGGCGGGGTGTGAATAGGTGTAAACTGGGTATCCCACTGCAATTATAATTCTTTTCTAGGACGGCTCGAAAAGCCGAAAAAATATTCCGGGAGCTCGGGATTTCATTGCCATAAGTGTTGTTGTTGAAAAGTTTTGAGCTATCAACCGATACGGATTATATATACATAGGTTTTCCCCTAGGGGGTCAGAATTGGTCACCTCTCACACTATTCACTGGGTGAGGTCGCAGCAACCAAAATTCTATACGGCCATGTATGATTGCATACGTATTGCGCAACTCGGGTCAGTATCATCCCTCACAAGTCATCTACTCACCGCAGCCGTCTCTCGCGCTTGGTATCGTGCGCAGCCCAACTGATAGAAAGAAATGTTGCGAAAAGCGTTGTTTCTAATTTCCTTTGCCCTCACTTTCCTGAAGGAAGGACAGAAGGAGAACGCAACTGTAAGAGCTATCGTCAATAGCAGAACTCACCGTGATCTCTCGCTATTATGTCCAAGTAGAGCTTCTTCTGTAGTTCAGTGATGTTGTGATAAATTATCACCTGAATGAAAATAATGAACAATTACGGATTGTAACCAAATCCATAAAACTCCAGCGTTATCACAGCGCGTAGTTTATACCAAAACCAGGTTTGCTCCGCCCGATACCGCGCACATCCCAGGGTAGGGAGGAACCACGGAATGGCAGCATGATGTACTCCATAACCACCTTACTACTGTGTGTTATACCTCCTTATACCCCTCCTCTCCGGCGCAGGTAGCCCCACATTCTCCCTCCCTTTCTCCTCTCCCCCTTCCCTCCCTTTGTCCTCTCTCTCCTCCCTCTCACTCTGTCTACCCCCCCCCCTCCCGGTTGCCACGGCAGCACCATGTAGAATGAGGCTGAGTCTGCTCGATAGGTGTTTATATAACCGTTGTGGTGTTATCATGATCATGACATCAACATCCCGAAGTGTTGCCCTTCGAAGTCCCCTTTTCGTTAGCGGTCGGTTCGGACGGACAGAACGACACACACACACACCGACAAACCGACACACCAAACTATTGGTTTATATAATGAAGTGATGGCACTATGGGAGAACTTATCGACACTTCAGCACTCCTCTTCTCCACATTTATATGTTTGCATGTTTAAGTCATTGGCTCCGCACCTACTCCACTTCTTGCTACTCTCACTTCCTGACGCATAACAGGGCACAATTTCAGAGGAACCTTACTTCATCTTACCTTACAGACACCTCTCAATTCGGATAGACTGAAGAATATCTAGAAACATACCTGATCACATGACGGCAGCTCTTTGCATACAACATCTTTGGTACGCCGAATGAGATATTGAGACAGGATCTTTCTCAACTCGGGTAGCTTCGCGTCATTCTTATAACGTTCCACAAATTCCTCCCTCGCTGTTATTTTATCCGCAAAACGTTCCTGAGATGAACTATATTAAAGCAAAACTAAGGCACGAAAACAAAAGTACTCACGGGATGGACGAATGTGAATAGAGAGTAAAGTTCACCCAAATGGTTTTGAATTGGGGTACCAGTCATGAGCAGGAACCACGCCAGGCTTCGGTACTGAAAAGAAGTGCAGATTAACTATGTCCAGATATGAGGGGCGGTTATTACGAAACATGACCCTGCCTAAAAATTTGATTTCTATATTTCGAGGACTGAACCTTCTATTTTATAAACCGCTAACTTGGTGTGTCGGTTTGTATGTACAGTCGATATCTGAAAGTTGGGCTAGGCGTGTCACCGGAAGTGACGTGCACTTGATAGAAGTTGCTTGAATAAGCTGTTGCCAGCATGCTTTGCTGATATCCAGCGACGCCTACCCCAACTCTCAGATGTCGAGTATATGTCTGTCCGTCCGCAAAATTAAGTGAGTGATAAGGCAGCTAATGGCATCAACAACCGCTAACAGAATCATGCAGCTCGCAGGACTTGGGCTCTAAATGTTTTACAATGGTATGATTATGATAATACCCCAACGGCTAAATAAACACCTACTGAGGTCACTTCCGGTCATTCCACATGGTGCTGCTGTGGCAGCTGGAGGGCAGTGGAGGGGGGGGGACGGGGTGTTTGGGGAGAGTAGGCGGAAAATCAATCCCCAGCAGGCCTCTGGTGCAACTAGATTTTGATAAGTCATCTCAGGACGTAAAGCATACGCGTGGAAGGAAGGCCCCAGCAGTCAGCAGGAGACCAACCTGGTGATTGTAAAATAGAAGTACCCATCATCGTGTATCTCTAAACGTCCATCATACATTCTTAAAGACCTTGGGGAGTGAACGGTCGAACAATATTTTATGTTGATGAAGAAATGAGATGATGTTGGAATGAAATGCGTTATCTACAATAGGATTTTAGGTGATTTCAATGTTCCTATGCACACTGTGATTATCGCTCCTTATCGGCCCTTACCAGTTCCTGTCTCCATGGAACATGTTCCCCTCCCATCCCATATATCACTTATTGGAACCAACGCCCCACTGCTACTGGGACGCGCGCTACGAATTTTGTAGAAGTTGCGTTCTAGCGCCTCTTAACAGCCCTTATCGGCCCTTATCACCTCCTGTTCCCCAGCAAACGTGTCCCCGCCTCACCCACTATATCAAATCCGAGGGACACCGCCTCAGTGCTGCTGGCGTGCGCGCTATGAATTTCGTGACCCTTGCGTTCTAACGCCCCATCCCAAACCTATCCCAAACCTCCCGTTCACACCGACTACAAGGGAAGTTTGTCATTGTGATGGACAGTGCTCGACCACACCACGCGAGTACGACGACGGAAAAGCTGGAAAGACTTGGCA
>MU882701.1:0-31191 GCA_036418205.1 Ostertagia ostertagi
AAGCTAGAAACCGCTTTTCTTATCTGCTAAACGGTGCTCTGAACGGAGTTACGGAAGTTTTCCCCTCAACACTGTACTTAAACGCAGTATATGAGCGCTATCATTGGAGTCGCCACTATAAGCCAAGCGGGAAGGAGCACATCGTGGTTGACGTGGCGTAAGTGGTAACGCTCCAGGCTTGTAGGCGAGAGGTCATGGGATCGGTCTCTCGTGGTGTTTGTTGTTTTGCCTTTTTGAAAACATGACCAGAAAGGCTTTTAGCGACAGTATCTCCTCAATTCCTGCCTTTACCTGCCTGTGTAAGGAGTTAGGGAGCACCTCTGCGCAGGTTGAAAGCTATTTTTAATTAATATTTGCCATGACTGAAAACGACGCTCATAGCCCACTGATAAGGTGTTTTTGCGGTAAACGAGTATGATATTCGTGTTCAGGAGACCGAATTTTCCCTGGTTACAAGTTTCCAGCTGAATCTGAGATTTTGACCTACACTCGAGAAAGGGCAGTCAACATACAGTCAAACGAGAGAAGGTATGAATCGAAAACTAACTGGAAAAGCACCTTCCCTGAATTTTGATGCAGAGTCATGTAAATCATTTCCGTTATGCGGGAATGTGAGCCGTTGAACGTTTCTCTTTTCAAAATCTTGGTTGGAAGAGCAATTTTCCATGCAAAGAGTTCAATAGAAAGAGTTCAACGATAGGTTGATGATATGATGGTTGACTCACCTCATTTTTTAGGGTTGGGTCAAAATCTCAGATTCGGTAGGAAACTTATCTCCAAGGGTAGTTTGATCTCCTGAACACGAATATCACGCCTGTTTGCCGCGAAAAAGCCTGACACGTGCATTACGGGCACCATGTTCATACATGGACGACTACTGCCCAAACCTGCAAGGAACTGCTCGAAATTTTTTCGTACAGGGAACTAACGGCAAAGTTGATAAATTAAGAAGTTAGAAGCTTTCTGGCTACATCTTCACGAAGCACAAAAGAAACAGACTCTCCGAGGAGCCGTTCCCACGACCTCTTGCTCGCGAGTTCGGGGCACTGCCACTGCGCTTCCTTGCTTTATAACTACGTTCAGAGAATCGTTTAGCAGATAAGGAAGGCAGTTCTGAGCTCAGCGCCTCGAGGCGACTTCAACGGTATACGACTCATTGCAAATGGCCGGACCGGCCTGTTGACCTTCCCTCGTTAGATGAACCCTTAGGCCACATAGGATATAGGTCTCTCTCGCAAGTGACGTAAAATTGAATGACCACCTGATAGCAGTTCTCCATCTTACTAATAAGAAGGTCGAAGAGTGGATCAAGCAGAGTTCACCGCCCATCCGGCCGATCCAGTCGGTAGGGGGGGGTCGCTTTCCTCATTGTTGACGGGCTTTCGGTAAAACTTTGACAGAACCATCAAAAAATGAGCATGATCTCGACGAATTTAGAACATTTGCGGTCTCCTGAGATATATTTACCCACCGCTCGTCGGCCATTTTGAAGGGAAAAAGTGGGCAGATCACGAGTCTGGTAGAGAGTCGTACTTAGACCATCAAAAGGGGAGGAGTCGGGAAATTTTAAAATTGGCCGAACGAAACGGTTAACCCTGGAGCGAGCAGTCGAGTAAGCAAATTTGTAAATAGAAAATGCAGCTCGTTAGCAATCTACAACGACCACCCATCAGAGTCAACCGTCACGTTGGACCAATTTCGGAAAATTTTACGACCCCACCCTTTTACCCTCCCCCAACACTTATTATGTACTGTACACTTGTATTTGTGTGTGTTTGCGTACTACTTTCTCCTCGTGGAAAAAAAAAAACTAGAAGGTTAGAGTTTGTAGTGAATACTTGATCTCGTTTCCAAAATGACCCGTTCAAAAATCGCCCCGTTGGACCGTTTTTTCATGAATTTTCGGAGCTACTCTCCTGAAAACACGAGTTTTCAACACTCAAACACTCACAGCTCTCTTCAAACTCAATTTTATGGGGAAGAATGATACCATGACAAAGTACTTGCTTTTGCTTAAAGATACTAAACCCTTTTTTAGGAAGTCGCCGACAGGCAAACATTTTTTCCCAAACTTTTCTTGTAAGCCTTTAGCAGTCAATCTACCCAAGTGGTCACTCTTTTACTAACTTAGGTCCAGTTTGAAGACATTGGTTCTCCTCGAGAGCATATTTGTGTACGTGAACAGTCAAATATGGACACTTCTGCAGTAGACTCTTCTGCTCTGAGGTGCGCCATGCACTCGTTTGTGGTTAATAGTTGGAGAAGCACTCGAAAGTTATGCCTCTCACCTACGTATTGCGACGTTGACCTTGCGAATACGAACCCCTCGTTGGACTTTGTCCGAAGGACGGTTGACCCTGCCTGGGGATCCTTGGGTTGCTGGGAACATCTCAAAACTTCCAAAAGCGGTAGGGAATGCATTAAACTACTGAGCCAACTTTCAGCGTTTCCTAATGTAAAGCAAGTTAAGCAAGTTATGGCAGTTTCCTTGTGACCCCATATAAGACCAATCACATAGGACAGCCTAGTTTACCTCCAGTTTCTCGAGACGTATGAACTCAGATTCAGTCATGAGGCCGGCGTCAACCAAATTGTGAATTGTTGGGAAGCGGAGACGAATCTTATCGGAGACGTCACGCCTACAGCAAAAAGATATGAGCAATAGGACTACACGAAAGCGTGAAGAGCATTAGAACCATGCAATAGCGGCAACCAGGTTGACGTAACGAGCGATCTGATGCCGTTTCTTTCTCGAGTCCTCTGTGTTATTGGGCAGAATCAAGCAGACTATGGACAGAAGGTCTTCTGGCCAGCTGAGACATTCAAATTGGCTCCACCACCTGAATAAATCAGAGACATAGTTTGTGAGACGAATTCTGAAAATAATAAGAGAATCACCTCGAAACAATGCTCGAGACGTAAAAACCGAGAAGAAAAGTAAGTGGAATGTGGCGGGTGTATTCGTTGAATTCCTTACAGAGCATGTTGAACTTCTTCCTAGAATTCAGGAGATATGGTTGCTGGGATTGGTGGATTCCCACCCTAGCAATCCCCTAGCTTCCGTTTACACATGGAAGCAGATTTTGAGTAGGAGGGCCAACATTTCACACGGTTCTCATGGTTTCAATTGCTGACAAATGAAAACGCATTACCAATCTAGCCATAAGAGGTCCAGTAGGCACTTACTTCAGGTCCAGTTCCTCGTTAGGATCGATTGCAGGGATTGCGTAGTTGTAGAAAAGCCGCACTGCATAGAACAACAACAAGAAGGCGACTAATTCCATCCACACCGACCTCCAGATGGAGCCCTTCCATCGGAGCAGAAGGCGAACAAAGTTGCCAGAGTAGGACACAGTCATACTGCCCTAGGCGATATCAAAACGAAATAAGAATCAAAATGATATTTGATGTCAAGAAGCAGTTCACACCTACTGTACTGGAGCTACTGTAAGGATGAAGCAACTGAGTAGCGCGTCGAACAGAAGGCAAAGGAATATGCAACTGTCGCCGATACCTCAAAATTTGCAATGAAAGCTCTCGAAGATGGCTGAGAAAATACAACACAGTAGGAAGAAATTACGAGAATGTCGTTACAAAATAGTGCTGCGTACGATGTTGACCGAGTTTGTGCGGGCAGGAACATCCGTGGGCAAACACTCAAGAATCTTAATCGACATCCGATCGAATTCGACTCTCCATTTTGACGAACATCCACCACCATTCAGCTAACTAAAAGCTTGCAGTCATTAGTTGTTACGCTCAGCGACTATCAACGAAAACTGTACAAGACAAGCTCCCGAAGTGAAGAAATCCTTTCGTATATTTGACATGCACACAAGAGCTGATTAAAAAACAAATAAAAAGGACACCTCCAACGATCAGCGTGTGATGACGACGAAGAGGGATAGTTCTCTCAGGTGACGCCAGCTCACTTCTTATCATACCTATTCAAAATATTTGTGGTGGAGGTGAAAGACCTCACCTCGGTGAATCAAAGTTTAAGTTCGAGAAAGAAGAAAGAAGTTCTCTCCTTCCTTCTTGCTCAGACTGATTACTGGAACTACACTCGTAACGGTAGCAAGTCAAATAATATAATAGAATATATGAATATAGATTGGTATAATCGAGACTACAACGAAGAGGTTCGTAAAGTTACAGGACACACAGGTAAATTCGATAATGGAAAGCGTAGGGAGGGTTTATAGGGTACTAGCAACGCCAATCTCAAGAACAGTGTCCGTAGAGAACAGTACAGGGGTGATGAGGAAGGTGAGTTCACCCCTCCTCAATATCCTCACCACCCTGGCTGTTTCTAGAGCAGTCAAAAGGAGTAAAATAAAAGAAGATGTAAAAAAATAAATAAAGAAATAGAATACTGCTCATTACCCGAAAGCCCTAAGCACGACCCAGTTGGTCAATGAACCACCAACAGACGACTGGCTCTTCTTGTCACCCGTCACTGTGTGTGCATCTTGTCCGTTCTTATACAGGGTGGTCCAAAATTATGAGGACCGCGTGCGCGCGCAGTCATATCCACTTTTTTCCGTATCGCTCCATTTTCATCTCGTTTTCTGTGCACTATGTGAAAGGGTACAATGTCTTCTTCCTAATGAAACCAAATTTCATGAAGTTCTCAAAACTAGTGAAATAACTACTTCACTTTGAGTCAGTCCTCAAATTGAACTCACTAGGGGCTCTGGCACGTTACATCTAGCAGCAGTCTAACCTATCAGTGAAGCCCAAATGAGCAGCCTTTCAACTCTTCAATAAGTTCGAAACCACCACAGATGGAAATTCGGGTACTGGAAACTTACAGTTAGCCACCAGGATAATTATCAGATGCAGAAACTAGGTCTCCCCTTGTCGACTTTCGTACTCCCAAAATGAAAAAATTGATGTGAAAACCCAGCCAGACACTCTAAAGACTCCACATCTGTAGTGGATAGAAAGCCACACGAGTAGTCTACTTAGAACTTCTTACAGGACCGAGCACCCAAGAATAAAGCAAAAATTCTCTAAAAAGCGATTTTTCGAGTTCGTTGCTTTCGAAGAATTGTTACAATGGAACCTTCCTAATAGCTCTAGATTTCTGTATTTCACACCCTGGATGCAAGCGCAAATAAATGCCCACAAAGCTTTGATTCCCTGAAGAAGGCAGAAGAAGGCCTGGAAACATTTAGACACGCCTCAGTTGCGTGCCAGCGCACGCGCCATCATCTTCATCTGAAGGCTCGTGTAAACGCGGCAGGTGGCAGATCTCAATTCTATTCTGGAATTACTTTGAGGTAAGAGTTACAAATACTTCCCAGAAGTTGGTTTGTTCATTCAAGTACTGCTTTTTAACGACACAATGTCTTGGTCCTCATAATTTTGGACCACCCTGTACATGTATGGAGCCGTCACGTCTCCATAGTAAAAAAAACTCGAAAGTACGGTATTGTCAGTGGTCTACCTCTCGGCAGGTCCCATGAACGCCAGCAACTTACATGACTGCTTCTATGCATAAATCTTCTCAAAGGATAAACGTGTTACTCCGTCAATTGATTTGGGAACATTTGCCAATGAGCTATCAATCAGTACTAACGATAAGAGCTGAAGGTGTTCAGAATTGAACATCCTGCATGAGAGAAGGTTGATGATTCTCATGTGAATTACTAGTAAAGTTGGTAGATGATAAATACTGTAGATGGCGGCATCTGTCAGAAAAGTCGATCAAACACGCCCGGTGACCGCGACTGACGCGAGATCACGGTGGGTGGTCCTATTTTGACCACCTACCATGCAGTTGGCAAGAATGACGCGGAGGTAACGTATATAAGACCCGGTGAAACACAAGTAATCGGTTCTTTCTACTTCGGATTCGACTCTCGTCGTCGTCACGCCACCACCGCCGTCCATCGTCGCCATTTCCACCATCACTCACCCAGCTCCACCACTTTGCCTCCCAGTTATTCTATCTATTCTCATCGTATTCTAATTCATTATTTGCAGGCGAATTCCGAATTCGTAAGTTGTTAAGTTAAAGAGTTCTTCTGTGACCATTCTGAGTAAAACAGGGTTCGCACCACGCACAATTTGGACTCATCACTTCGAGTGGCTAACACATTGGCGACAATGTGACGCGTACGCGCGTCAGATTTTCGCAGGTAGGACTAGTTTCCCCCTCTTTGCTTGGTGTTCTTTGTAATTCAGTTTCCATCTACACGATAGAGCTCATGATCCAAAGGTATTGAGAACTCGTGGCGCGTCATCGTTCTCCCTTCGTTCCTTTATATTCACAATGCAGTTACCTATCAGGGTGAAAATCGTGTCGAGGACGTGGTCACTCAGTACGACCCCCCCTCAGATCGGGGTCTTGATACGACCCCTCTAACTTTGATTTGATGTGAATAAGCGAGTTCCATCAATGTACAGCAAAGCATTCAGTTGCAGCGCGGTTTATCCGTGGGTCAGATTTGCCGAAACCCCGCTCGAAACCATCGAAATATGACCAGCTATGAGAAGTTCATTCCATTCCATTTGTGGAAGCGGCTGTGATGAGAGGTTAGATTAGAGCTGATTTGCTACTAACGGCAATTGAAATAGATCTAAAATCTTTACAATCGAGGAGATAGGGTCTCCTAAATTTTGTCGATGCAGCGTCGAGGATCCCGAATTTTTCATGCGAGTTTTTGCCACTTAAAAGGCAATACCTCTCTAATTTCGTAAGATCTTGAAAAAGTGTAAGCAGCTATGTGAAGCAGAAGTGTGCGCTTTTAACGTCGTGTGGGCTGGCTTATAAATTTCTAGTTTGAGGAAATATTTGCGTCAAGGATATGTCGAGGACGGATCCCGGCCACCTAAAAACTGCTTTCTTCTTCACCATTGGAAGTCAATTAGTTGGCAACTCTCTGAATGTGATATAGAACAGGTTCTTTCAAAATAAGCGATGAGAAGGGGAGTGGCATCTATCGTCGATGTCGTCTCAGTGTAGCCTGATCTGTCTTCCGCTCAAGTTGTAGGATCTATTGAAAGCTGTTATACGTATGATGATGACCTGTTGACAGAAACTTTATTATAGTAAACGCTTTCCGTAATTCCTATAACCTGAGAAACAACTTCTTCTTCCCAGGGTGTTTCCAAAACTATTGTCGTTTTTGGAACAGCCCTCTAACAACAGTGTCATGCTCAACAAGGTATTGAGGGTGACGGAGCGGGCGGCAGATTGGGGAAATGCCTTCGCAGCGCGTGTGCACATGTGACCCTGTTCCTTGCAAAAATTTCATTTATTGTAGTACTTTCAAATACTAGCTTCTCGAAGGTAGAGGGACGGAGCGACCGAACCGGCAAAGGGTACTTTATGTCATAATTTCTCACACATCCTTGTTTTCTGTTGCGTTACAACGTCTTCACTCCTTCCGCACCCGTACCACGATTTACACACTAGTTACGACCACATGAGCTTCAAACTGCAAAATACGACCCACGGCGAGGGATTTCATCGGACTAATATGCACCTGCTGCATACTTTACCCATCTCTCTTAGTTCAGAAGCAATTTGCGGCTTACGGCGAGCACTTCGCAGTTACGTAAATTGATGGAGTCCATATGTAACATGGACGTTCCTGATATCCAGAAAATGTGCATTGGAAATAGAGCACTGTTCTTGTCTCGACTTCGAAGGCGTGAAGAATATAAGAATAAAAGCATATAAGTGAATAACAAACTTCGATCACTTCCTCTTCTTCTACATAATTATCACGTAACGGATGACGGCGCCACCATGTGGTGCACACCAAATCGGGCCAGGGCCGGCGTGCGTTACGTGGTGGCGCACGATTTTAATGTATTCTTATTTTTATTTTTGGTAGCTTTTGAAGCAATCTGGTTTAGAATTGCAACCTCGGATATTGGTACTTTCCCAGGATCGAAACAGCTTTTATATTTGCCAAAACTGACACAATCTCAGTGAAAATGTTCAAGCACAACTCTTTTCCTATTAATCCCTTCCTTGTTAGTGATTGAAACATACACCTTAGAAAGCATCGTAATCATGATGATGAAAAACAGAATGAAAGAATATGGAAAAGGAGATGCCTAGGATGCTCAGTTTCGAATCTCCACTAGAACATTTTAGAGCCAGATAGATTATAAAAAGAAGCCATTGATTTTGTAACATGCCCTTAAGAAAGCTTCATTTCAGAACAAGGATATAGGCAAGCTCTGTCGGACATTTAACACTGGGGACGATAGTCGCGTGTTTTGGCATTGCACCATAAGGTTTGACTTAAAATGGCAGTTGTTGTTAAGGGAAGAACAAGGACACGAGGAAGCTAAAAAGACATCACTTTAGACCTGCGAATGAAGTTAAAAACATTTATATTTAGGCTTTTCATCGAATACAAATATCTTGGAGCTCACAGCGTTTTGTATTAACAGCTTCCGCAATCTTTTATATGAATGTTAACGACAATGAAAGAAATACTAGGAAAGAATTGAAATGAAAGTTTTGTGCGTTCAGAAAATTTTTGCTAAATCAAGGATATTTCCTCTGGCTGCATGCGGTTATAGTTCTCGTTATGTTTCAAACATAATGTTTGACCACTCCGGCCCCATGCGCTTTATAGTTATGCTAATGTATTATCTATAGAATGAATACAAAAAACTCGAGAAGAAGGAGCGCGAGCACAATAAAAATGAATGACATAGTTCTGACGCGCATGCGCGTCAGAATGTCCAATGCGGTGCAAAATTCTGACGCGCTTGCGCGTCAGTCTGTCGTCAACGTGTTAAGATGATCCATTTCACTCTCCGCGCACAAACCGCGTTTTTTCTGCTCTCGTCTGCGCTCTCTCGTCATAGCGAGCTGAGCTGACCATTACTCACATTCCAAATTTTCTGTATGTTGAAAGGGTTAGTCATGGGTCCTCTTGCCGAACCCTACAAAATCTATGCCGAGTTCGCTGCCAAATGAAGAACGAAGATGTCAACATTTGAAATTCCTCTAGTTGAGAAAGTTCAGGAGAACCAGGCGAAGAAAACATAACTTTCCAGCGTCACTGACGTAAGCCGGTGCAATACCTACCTTGAGTATCAGCGTGCGCCACCATGTGATGCACGTGGGGGAGGTGGAAAAAAGGTGCCAGCCACGGTTCGAGTGATTCTCGTGTTACGGTGTTAATTTTAAAAAAAATTGAGCTCTTCTACCTTTTTTCACAATGATCAACAGAGCACGACTTACTCAAGTTCACTTGAAGAAACCTGAAGGAACTCTATGTATCTGGAAAAAAGTGATAGCACCAACCTCCACACGCAGATGGAAAGCTTCGTTGGTTTAGTTTCGCGGAAGTCGTTTCCAGCGCACTAGTTATCCAGTGTTGGGTGACGTCCTGCTTTTTCTGCCAATCGGCACAGCTTCTAGGATCTTGCATGAAACCGAGTGTAGAGATTACTAAGGTCAGATTTGAAACGCATTTGGACAGAGCATGAAGACCTGTCAGTTACAAGCAAGAGATCATTGCTGGCCATCATTACATTTCCTTAACGGATGGCATCAAGTCGTTCACTGTACTCCGCCTTTCCACTTCCCACATATTGTACTACTATACTTGCTTCGCTTGATATTTTATTCAGGGTAGAGACTTGCAGCTTGGGAAAACATCTACGGTACGATGAATTAATCTTTTTTTGAGCTCACAGCAAGTTTGAAAATAGAGAATACCGCTTTATGAATTGAAACCGGATAACCAACAGTTTTCACAAAATGTACACGGACAATCAAACAACAACAACAACGATAACAACACCGAGAGAACGCTGTTAACTGCAGAAATAGGCTATCTTCTCGAAATAAAACATGGTGATCAAGTCACTAACAGTGGAAAGATGACATCGGATAGCCAAAATTAGGCGAAAACAAATATGAAATGAATGAATGATAACCCAAACCCCTAACGTTGCCCCCTTCGTTGTCTACGAATATGAGGATTAACGGCAGTCGAACTACTGGTCGGATGATCCTCCCGCGGATCTTGGCTAAAAAGAGAGTATAACGTTCTGTACGAAGGGAACAAAGCAACTTGATACTTACTGAAGAAGGTAGTCATCGCCGTTTGCTCCGCCGCTCTCATCACTTCGTCCAGAGTTCATTTCTTCATCATCGTGCTCTCCATTATCATCGTCACCGCCATCTACATATAAACGCAAAAGATACAGTTTATGGCATCAACAAAATAATACTGAGACAAAGTTTGTAAGAGAGGCCTACAAGCAAAGAGAGGTGACCAACCCTCTGCTGGGTCATTCGGGTTCGATGCCGTCTCCCAACCACTGCCTTCACTGTCGCTATTGTCCGAACTCTCAGAACCAGCTTCGAGCTTAAATACAAAATTAAAAAAAAACTGCGAAATAATGGAAAATCAAATGAACAAAACAGTACACATAGGCACATAAACTAGCAATCAGCGAATTTTTCCAGCGGCACAACAAACCAACTAACCCTTCCTATCGCCTCAAACACGCCCGTCTCGTCATCGTCTTCATCGTCGTCATCACTATCATTATCCTCATCATCGTCATCCTCATCTCCGTCGTCCATTTCATCGCCCAAGGAATCACTGTCGTGACCACTGTCTGATCCCTCCTCATCCTCCACTTCATCGGCGTCGTCATCCTCAGCATCACGTCGTTTTCCAACCTAAACCTCTTATTTTAACGATCCACAGGTAAATGAGAACTACTCTTAGAGAGACTGACCTCATATGCTCTCACTAAGGTCTTCTCGTTGCTAAGCATGTACTCAACTTCTCCCTCACTCATTCGCTCAACCACAGCAACGTAGTGGTCGGAATGGTCACAAGAGATATCGAGAAGAGGACGTTTCGTATCTACCGTAGCAATGACCTCAACCACAATTTCTGATATTGAATAGACAAACAAACAAACAACTGGACGTTAGATGGGGACTGTACTATATCTTTAAGCAGAATAATACAAGTGACCGAATATGGAGTTGAGATTACACGACTCACAGAATAATCAAATGTGTCGAAAGTTCGAAATGATGCACAATACGTGTTGCGAAAAACATCTGCGCAATCGGAATACATGGCAGCATATACAACTTTCTGGAAACAGCAGAGCTGCTAATCACGCGGCTACCTCTTGCTACCCATCGAGAAAAACTCACCCCTGTGCTATTGAATACAAGCTTGCACTGCTCTAGGGCCGGAACCAGATGCAGCAAGCGATAAGTTCGAGTATCCCACTGCAACAAAGCAAACTAACAGTGTCGTGGTATTATAATAACAACATGAGAGCGTACCACTTCTGTGTTGATGATGATCTCATTTCCTTGTGGATGAAATACGCTGCAACCAGTAGTGTTCAACTGATCGAATGTGTGAATAACCTAGAAACCTGATTTGTAAAATCTTCATAATTGATACATAAAGTAGACTAGGCTGAGCTAGCCACTTACAGGCCCTCGAACATCGTAAAGCACTCCATCATTTAGGACCATTGTATCGCAAGGGGAAAATGAGGCACGATTGTGAGTGTAGCCGGTTGGACAAGATTCACGGCGAAACTTCCGCAGAAGACGACCAGTCTCGGTATCATAGATCTTAATTTTTCAGCAAAATAAAGTGAGAAAAAGGCAAACGATGTCTAGGAGCGATATAAACAGAGAGATTTGAATTTCCGCCACGTGACCAGAGTTCCAACCCTTACAAGCACCAATGGCGATTTCAAAAATAAAAATAAATAAAAGCCAAGTAAGGACTCACCGTTCCAACAACATCACTTGTTCCGATTATTTTCTCACTTGAAAGATTCGAGAACTGAACAAAGTACTCATCTGGTATGTCCAACGCATATTCTTGTTGATCGCCCAATTTCCACAGCGCAGATAGAGGTGTTATGTAAGCCGACGATGTGAGCAAAAAATTACCGTCCTAGAATGTATGAAATTAGAATTCAAATTACAGTGAACTTTTGACTAGTAGAGGTAATAAAGAGCAGATGTATCAACGCACATTGCTGGGAACAATTGAAGTAATACCACTAGAATGGCAAACTGTGTGGGATTCTTCAGCACCCGTTTCCATGTTCAACCAATGTACTTCACCAGTAAATGTTCCAACAATCAGATGCTCGTCATCAATCTAAAATATCCCCTCCAATCGAATAACTCGCAAAGAAGTATGAGAAAATAATGAGTGAATTAAAATTAGGGCGAAGGCTTTGTCGACATACCGAGAATGCACAGCTCGTATACATTTCTTCATGCTCGGTGATAGTTCGTGATGGGCGGAAACGGCTGAACACGTAACTCTCATCTTTCGACTGCACCTTGTTCCTAAAACGACGCAATGAACAGTCAATTAAACCAGTGTTATTAGATCACAATGTCGATACGACACCAATCCAAAAAAACTTACCAGGTATTGTACGGCAAAATGTCTCTTGTGGCAAAACGTGTGACTATGTTCATGGGGACTGACCCAACGTTGCGCGGCTCAGGACAACGATGAGGATAAAAAAGCGAGAAAGGAGGACAAGTTGTGACTGGATGGGAGCATTTAGAGTGCTGCACTCTGAAAAATTAAGAATTCAAATCCTTACTGTGATCACCATACAAACAAATTCGAATTTACCTGAAATACTCTGTGACAATGTCATCCAGTCCTTTGTAAGGACGAACACCTTCTTTGCCCACCGTAGTCACTTTCGTGTTTGACGACGTCGATGTTCGCAGCTGTAGTCGTTGTGGGAATGCTATACATCCTGTAATTCACCAAGACGAGAAGGAACTCAAAAGTCAATCACAGGAAGAAAGTAAGAGAGCAAAAGAATAACACGGACTTGATTTGCGGACTCGTCCCGGTGATGGCTCCAGAAATCCATGTTCCCGTTGTGGTGTTGGTAAAGTAACACTTCCGAATCGTTTATGGAAGGGATTAATTGGAGTGGTAGCCTCGGTAGTCGTCCCAGTAGTTGTCAAGCCCGACGCTCCCGGAAGAACCAAAGAACGAGGCTGAGAAGACGGTAAGGCCAGAGATCGAGTTCGTGGCTAAAATTCAGCATAACAAAGAACAACATATAAAGCCTTAAAATCTCTCGACAGTTTCCAACACCTACACCACTCACCAAGGGAGGTAGCCTCGCCGGCGTGGTAGCCGCTTTACTTGCTGGAACTTGCGGTAGTTCCGCTTCAGTTACGAGCTGTTCTGCAGTGGAATGAAGACCTTTCCGAATTAGATGGTCGTGAATCAACTGCAGCAACTCCTTTTCATTGTAAGAAACTCGAGTATTCGCTATTACATGGGATTTCCACAAGCGCTCCTATAAAAGTGCAATCAGTGAAACAGAAGACAAGAGGGTCCGATAATCAAATGGCTCTCTAATTCTCTGTTCCCCAAAAAGGAAAATACAGGAGGAAGAGAATGGGTAGCGCATAAAAATATCCAACAAATAGGGACCTGAATAGCAAAAACAAGCTATGTAAGGGTGAGGATGGGTTTTCAGGAGCTGCCTGGCATTTCAAATATAGTTTCTGTATTCGTTCACAAGCGAACATTCAGACCTTCATATGATGAGAAGAATGTAACTAAAGACACATTTAGCGCAGTTGTGAACCAGCTAGATCAAACCATTACGGCAGTGAGCAAGCTAAGGGTTTCATCGTCGAGCAATGTGACTGATTCTATCAAATGAACTAAGCCGGAACATTAAAACATTAGTAGTAAACTTCAGAGTTGAGTTGACATAACGATAAAAGTGATAGGGTGAATACCTGTGTAAGGTCTTTTGGATTTAGCGTTAAATCGACCATCGGCCGCTTAGTCACGGTTTCAATCAGCTTGCGTGCTTCCTCGCAGAACTTCACATGCTCAGCTCGCTTCTCGAACATTACGGGCTGTCGCATCAAGCCTGCACATAACATGTAAGTAGGTAGTACGTGAAAGAACGTGGAAATAATTTAGAAGCCGTGTTTACCTTGTAACTCATTTGCAGTAATGAGTGGAAGCTTGGAAAGTATCTGTCCCACGGGATCCCATTTCGCAAATTCCCGTAAGGCACGACATGCCAAAGCACGAGTCTGATCAGCATCAGCTATAGGAAAAGTAAGGCGAATCACTGTAAGCAATACCTAAAAGATCAACACTGATAATCAAGAAATTCATCGCACCGACAGACGAAAAGCTTATTAAATGAGGAAGGAAACTGACATTAATTCCGTTGTATTTACGAACGGTGCCCCAAATTTTCTCTTGTGTTTCTTTGTTATAGAGACCAACGACTGCACACCTACTGCGACGACCGTCCTTGTCCTTCTTCTCACCGCTCTCCGATCGCATGGGCTAAAACAAGCGTTCACGGAATTAATACGCATTACCAGTCATCAGCCTTTCTAGGAAATACCTTGGACAATTCTTCCGGCACGGAAACACAGTTTATCAGCACTTTGAGAGCTGCTAAACGAAGATCCGACTCAGCTAGGAATGACTCCCCCGATGATTTCCATAAGGATTCTGAAAAGAGAATGCTCTGAATTCCAGAGCTTAAGAAATATAACCAATCAAAAATTGAGTGAATCATTCAAAACAACGAAAACCCTACTGGAATCCATCAGCATCGTGTCCATTAGGCAAACGCATGGACTCACAGAGTTCAAGGTGAACTTTGGGAACACAGGAGCACAGCCACAGTGCGTTCAGAGCATTACTGGCAGTTTCATACCTTGAATATTAGTTCACCAGCTGAGGAATCACTATATCAAGAGCCTCTCCCATGAACTTACCGTCCAGCATGACCCATTTCATGTGTTAGTACCACCACACCAAACAGTGTTTTGATCAATCCTAGTTTTCGTGCATCGTCAACTGGCTTCCATCCAGAGTTTGAAGCTCGCAGAGCAGTCATAAGCAGATATACTCCTTCTTTGAATGAGTCCTCGTCCATAACCATAGACTATAACCAGAGAAATTTGAACAGCCTCACTGAGAAACTTCCTGAGCCCAACCAACCTTATATGAACGGTGACTATAAGGGAGTCCTGCAGGATAACTACAGCCAGCTTGCAGTATTCGATTACCTACAGTCCGCCTAATCTGTTCCAACTTAACAAACAAGTGCGCCGAGAAGTAACTGCAAAAGCATTTGTTGAAGAGCTGCCAAATTTTGTAAAAATGATTCAAAAGAAAGTAAACCTTTTGAAAGCAGCAGAGGCGTTACGTATCGCTTGGGAGCTTGTCAAGTGCTGCTCTTCTGTCAGATCTATCTTATCTTTGTTAGCCTCCTGCAGCAGAGTCAATGTAGATATCTGAAATAAAGCATCATCAGCTTGTCTTATACTGGAAAATCAATTCATTTCTATACAAACATACGTAATTGTACAGCTTTCTTAGGCCATCTCTTTGATCAAAACGCTCCAGAATAGGTTTATAGTAAAACCCATGAGTGAAAAACATGGCAGCGCTTCCCATGCCACTTTCGTAGCTGTGCTCCAAACACCATAAAGCATATCTGAACAACACAGAATAGTAGGATTCTACGAGAGCAGCAAGGTTGAGATAATATTTATGTTAGCATGAAATTGATAAAATGTTACGTAATTTACCCACTCAACAACCTCATCAAGCACTTTCTCATTCAACTGACACACTTTTTCCATCACGTCATCGTTATAAGATAGGTAATAAAGCGCAGTAATTGCAGCCACAGATGCCATCGAAGCACGAGGTACTCGCACAAGAGCTGCCACTCCGCCTCTAGCTATGAATTCCATTGCAAATTTTCGATGAACTAGCAGCGACGTGAGATACTAAAAACTGGTAAAGAAAGATTTAATAACCATGACAATTAGAAAGGATTACGGCAAGCTGTCAGAAAATAATCGTTGAAAGTACTCGAAGAGAAGACCTAGCCTTACCCGGAGAGCATCAAAGGTTAATCGAACGTCATGCATTTTCTGTAGATCAATATATTCCATAATAAGATCCATCGCATGACCTTCTATCGCCAGATTCAGTAACTAAATTGAACGACGAGCACAAAATTTCGCTAGTATAAAAAACTAGAAACGAGATAAATAAGGCATCGAAAAGTATAAAGTTACTAACATCTTGATATTCTCCAGTTGGATTAAGATATTGCAAAATAAAGCGCTGGTGCATCGTCACTGAGAGAGGGTACACCTACATGAAAAATGTTCTAAGAAAAGAAGAAACCTGTGTGCCTCAACTTAAAAAGAAAAAGAATCGATTAGTCGTGGAAATGGGAGACCAAGTATCGCAAATAGAATACCTTGTGAGTTCCTATCACATAAGGTTGTACCATATTCCACGTGCTATTGCTGTTTTCCAGATTGTGCAGCGACGCCATGGAAGGGACTTTAGCACAGTCTGCTGTATCTTTCCTTTCATTCTGAATCACGGTTGTTTTGGTGCAAAAGAATTAATGATAAAAAAAATTCGGTAGCTTTCACACTAATAACATTAGCCAAAACATAAAAATAGCGCAATAAATATATTGAAGGTGAAGAAAAATTCCCACAAGAACTGCATGTTCGATTACTTTATATGAGCTAAAGTACTGTTACAAATTGTAAGGTTTTTCAGTAGCTGAACAGACGACAGGAACTTGGTTCCTTGATCAAATAAAACAATTTGACGACTCATATCTTCACCACATGACAGACAAAGAGTGTAGAATACGATTTTGATAACAAACACAAACCGCTAAGCTAAATGCAATAAAATTAAGCAGATGGTATGACTTCACCTATAGCCAGACCACCTTATCAGGCGACCGCCAGCGTCTGTGAGATTCCTCTTACAGTACTTCCTTGTCTATCAGCAATGTATATAAGAAAGGAAAATAACGGAAAGGTCAATGCTACTGACCCTTCAGTTTTATAGTAGTAAACAGACTATGCTTGAAGATAGAAGCCACTCGGCTATTTTTTTGTGCACGAATCAGCAGATTTTGGTTTTGCACTTCAACGCTACCGTCACCATCATTCTTCTATATCAAACGCGAAATAATGGAAATGCATTGTCTTTTTCATTGGGTTCGTCATTACTAAACTGAAAGAAATAACGATGGCAGGTTGACATATGCTTGTTGAGTTCACGGGAATTGAAGGTGACCACACGAATGCGACAAGAATCGCAAGTAATTCGAAAGTAATTGCAGATTCTACAAAGTTGTTACTTTCCGAGGCAACAGAGTAAACAAGGAATGCAAAGCTACTTACCTTGGACAATTTTTTCCTTCTCTTTGCTGGAGGAGAGTCATGCTTAGGACTTCCCTTAGGTGCCGCAGGAGGCTGAACTCGCAGTGAGGGAACTTGAAAAAGGAACTTTATTAATGGACCAGGCACAAAAGACAACGATTGGCATAAAACAGGCACTATGAACGGAAAAAATTGAAAGCCCACAACAAAATTCGCTACCTCTAAGTTTATTCAATTCGCATGAAACCAAGTCGTTGACGTTTTTAGGGTGATCACTGAACTGAGTGTTTTCATTGCTAGATCCTGCAGCTTGACCATCCTTAAATAAGAAAATTAAACTAGCACGAGGAACAGAGAAGAAAAAGTTTAAGGCCAGAAGACAACTGACAGAGCTAGTATCCTCCAAATCGAATCCATTTAAATGTGAGAATGGTCCTGGAGAATTACCACTGTGTTCACGCGCAGGAGTGTCCTGAGGTTCCTGTTCAGTTTGGGATCTCTCCTCGAGCATACGAGCCTGGAGCAATTGAACAAGAGTGCATTGAAAAAAGTTGAGACTAACCAAAAGAAACAATGTGTAGATAAAATTCTTGCGCACCTTCAAATCAGCAAGCCTTCGCAAGGCAACAGGCATCAGATCGATATTGTTGGATCGATACTTGTGGGCATTACCTTGAACTTCAAGAGCTCCTGCAAGGAGTCCAATTGCGTAAGCCCGCAGGATTTCATTTGAGCTGTCCCTGGCCCACACGTAAAGCTGAGGAATGAAGTCGCTCGGTTCCTGAAATATTGCTAACAAGATAAGCATCGGTATTTCAATTTCATGAAAAGAGGCAACTAGAACCCCCACAAAACCGTAAGAGGAACAATTCTCGAATGAAGAACCTACCGAAAAGACCACATTAGCGTCCAATCCAGGAAGGCAGTCAAGCAGCAGCCGCGCTGCTGCGATACTTAGTTCCATGTGGTCCCGTCCAAGTAAGTACGTTATGACAAGCTTAAATCAAAAAAAATTTAGACTTTCTGATGGGTGAAAATAGAGTTTGGGAAGGGGTACTTCTTGTTATCTTATCTTTAGTATTGGGAAACACTTCTTTGTGTTTTCTAACACTGAAAAGAAAATAATACGAGACGATCATTTGAAATGTAATTTTGAGGACCGGCGAGTGCCTTACATCCCACAGATCTTGCCCACATTTTACCAATTTTTTTGCACCATGTCATCTACCCTAGAGCTCCTCCACCTTAAACTTGGACGAAGATGTCTATTCCCCTGGTAGGACCGCTTCCTAGGACTCCTGCAGGCCGAAATGAACGCAGCTAAGGAGCACTTGCATATTACATCGATCCTAAAAGAAGTGATACCAAGAAAGTTCATTACGCATCATGAGCGCTCCTATTCTTATCTTCAGCATTGGAAACACAATGGAGGGCCACTCCCCTCAAATCCGTTTCATCCACCATTTGGATACAGAAGAACAGTAATGATATTGACAAAAGAAGCAAACCAAATCAAAACCTTGTTCATAAAGTCGTCATTGCGAAACAGCATCTTTAAAAGATTTCCGAATTCAGCATGTGGGTGAGTTCGCGCTGGATGACGATCATCAAGTGGATCAGGATCGAGTTTGAGGAAATCGTCAATCGACTGTTCAATGATTTCCGCAATACTAAAAGAAAAAGAAGCTGATATGTCACGTTAGTGGGAGTAGAGTTCAAAACCACTTAATATGGAACACCTACCTAGTAAGAGTAGGTAGTGCGTCAAACCCTTCTGCTCTGTGCGCGCCATCCCACGTCTTCAATATGGTTGAAAGATTCTCAAGACCTGGACTAATGAATCAGTTCTTTGGTGTTTGGTTCGAGCACTACGGTAGTTCGTGGTCCATACTGATAGTCATCCGGATCAAAACGCGCATCATTCATCTGCAAATAAAAAGAACGCGTAAATAGGAGAAACCTCAAGCGGCATTCGGAGATTCAAGCTGAGAGTTACAATTACTTGAAGGAGCAAAACTCGAACAGAACTTTGAACTGAGAAAAGTCACTTATGCGCGCCGTATTATGCGAATGAAAGTGATGAGCATGGAGGAAAACTTTTCGATAGCCATAAGTAAAGAACTGGCTCAACGTAGTGGAGGGGGCACAGTCGCTGAAGCGGCGTGCGGCATGAATGTGAGCTTTTAGGTAGGGAATGTGAGCCGCTAGGACAGATCGCGACTTTTCCGCATTTCGCAGCGCGAAGAAGTCGCTTCCGGCCTAGCGAATCACACCCTTAGATAGGTGTTAGACTTCGCGATTCCAGGGGCGATGCCAGTGTCGCGGCTCGCGAGTGGGGCGTCTCGTTATTGATTCGTACGATTTGCAGCACCCGCCCGCGATTCTGGAGCGACTGCAATCGCGAGTCTGACACTTAAGTAGGTGCCATACTTGGCGATTCAAATCTGACACGGCATCAGCAAGATGGTGTAAACTCTTACATTCTAGCTCTTCACGAAGGCCATGTGTTTCACGTATCCCCATCCCTAAACGCCCTACCCTACTTACGTCCCCCTCCCTTGACTCGCGGACTCCTTTTGCACCAAAAATGCCAGGCATTGCGCGCCGCAGTGGCGACTCCCCTCCAGGGTCAACTGTTCGTTGCGCAAAGGACAACGAGGATGTCATAGTGCCAATGGAAAGAGGAGGAAGGCCGTAATCTCAAGTATCATTCACAAAATTAAAACTGCAAAGGCGTGGCTGAGAGGGGAAGGAGGGCAGACTTCAACTGCCACTGCGACTGACGCACCACAGACGATTGAATGGCGCATTCTAGAGGAGACTTCTCACTAATACGTCATGTTTCAGTGAGCACGAGCGAAAAATTCTTCCATAGAAACTCATATGCTTTTAGAACATATCAAAGTGGAGGAAAGTGCAAATCGACCACTAGCGTCCTGATAAAAACCTCTGCAGCAGATAGGTTTCCTTTCAAGATAATCTACCATATGCACCGCTTCCCAATGTACCGACTTGAAGAAATTTATGGCCATTTGAAGGTTGAAAAGCCGCGTTTCAAGAGAATGGCCTAAAAAAGCCATTGAGGGAAAAACGGAACAACGGGACGATTTTTCGAAAGAGTGGTCATTTAGAAAAATCTTGATATTTTTTCAAAAGCGTCAATCTTCTAGTTTCTAATTAGCTTTGAAAATCTGCAAAAAGTTAATAATGAAGGAAGTTATGAACGTTTGAATGTCGAAAACTCGCGCCTTCTCAAAAATCGGACCACAAACCCCCAAAAACGGAACAACGGGACTATTTTTTGAGAAAGTGATCGCTGGAAAATTTTCAGGTGCTTGTTCGAAAGCGCTAATCTTCTAGTTTCTAATTAGCTTAACATCTGCAAAAAGTTGATAATGAAGAAAGTTATGAATGAATGAAAACTCGCGTGTGCACAAAAACGGAACAACGGGACGATTTTCTGAAGAATTAAACATTTGCACAAGTTTAAAAACTTTTTAGATACAAAAAATTTTGAAGGTTTTATTTTCATATCCCATCTCATGAGACCTTTTGGCTCCCAGACAATACCTAACCATTTGGGCGCGGCCGCGGCGAACGCGGCCGAGTTGATAGGTGCCCGCGAACTCAGCACAGCACAGTTCGCGGGCACCTCGAGTGCGTTTTCAACGGTTCGCGGGCACAATCGACTCGGCCGCGTTCGCCGCGGCCGCGCCCAAATGGTTAGGTATTGTCTGGGAGCCGGACCTCTTTGAACAAAGATAAATCCTTTGGCTGGTGTCAGAGTCCGCGATCCGTCGCAGGTTTCGCTGATTTTCGCGATTTGCGCGAAACCTGCGACGGATCGCAAAAATTGCAAGTGCCCCATTTGAACATTTGAAACACTGAATGAAACAAGTGGAATCATGAGCAGTCGTCATTCAGCCATCACTATCAAGCAGAAGTGGCGGCATTGGAGAACACCTTGCAGTATTGATCGGGCACTTGTGATTTCCGTGACCCGTCGCGTGAATCGCGAAAATCAGCGAAACCTGCGACGGATCGCGGACTCTGACACCAGCCCACTAATGAAGGGGTTTGTATCGCAACGTGATCGCTGCAAGGTTCAGCTATTCAGTTTATAAAAAAAAGATTGCGAGTTCTAAAAAACTTGGCAGGTTTCTGAAGCAGAAATTTATGCGATTACTACCATGCCTAGCTTTACGCAAAAATCTGCGTTCTGTTTCTATTTAATGAGCAAAACATGTGCCTCGATTCCCGTCCTCTGACGGGAGCAAGCGCGCGGACTTACCTCTATCCACCACCTCTCCATGTCAATGATAGCCCATACACCATTGATGGGCCTAAAATATGTAAACAGATACAACAGCCAATACAGTGGGGTCGTACTGATACCCTCTGAAAGGGAGGGGATCGTAAAAATTTTGAATCTGCGCAAACATGGTTGACCCTGCTCTTGAACAAGGACGAAATACCATTCGGATATGCGATGCAAAACGGCGTAAGTGAGCCATTTTCTTTGCGCTGGAAATAAGCTTAATACTATTTTACATGTCTCTGCACTACATAATGTGATATTGTGACAACTGGAATCCTTAAAGGGGCAACGGTTAGATAGGCATACGACGACTAACGAACCTGAACAAAGCATTACCAAGACCTAGACAGAACTCTTGTTACATAGGAATTTAATCTTTACATAGAGGCTAAGAACAGCAACAAGTGTCAGTCATCTTGGCGACACAGCACCGATAAGAATTCAACTAAGACACACCAAAGGTGGAGAAAATGTTGCCAGAAGGTTGTATCCGGCATCAGCCAGAGTTGATGGGATCAACAATTGAGAAGCTGCATCCAGGAACACCAACCTGCCTTCGAAAATTCGAAGCACAACTTAATCGCTTCGGAAAGTAATCCGCAAAACTAAGACTGCAAGACCAAAAATCAACGCTTCAATCCACTTCAAAACCTCATGATGTCCTCCAGAACGACACCCATTCCTCCACTCGTCACGAACGAAGGAATTACGTATTAGCAATTCAAACCAAGTAAAGATACAGTCTTTAAAACAGGAAGAGGCAATTCTCGAAGCTTTTAGGAGCTGCAACCGACTGCAAGAAACTACATGCGTCAAATACGTGATAGTAGTGTGATTACACAACCGACGCTTTTAGGCTCACGTCTGTCTCATGCCCGACATTACGTAAATACTTCTTCTACAAGAACGAAAGTTCCGCACGCCAGACAACGCAAGCACCGTAACCCTAGGCGTGACATTAAGGTGTGGTGTCGTTGCGGACACACACCTCAAAACTGACGACCCCGACTGAATAAATCCTTTTACCATGATTCAATGAATTTCTGATGGGTTTAGGATCGATTTTGCTGTTTGCGAAGACTCTAGCAGGGCACTAAGTCACGAAAATGGTTCTATTTCTAATAGTGTTTTGCACTCAGCGGAATGTTGTATGTTTTGTAGGCGTTTGGTTTTGAGATATTTATACAGTAGACGCAAATCGTAGTTACAATTAAAAAAGAAACAAGAGGATTATCACTTGAACGGTTACAATTATAACTATGTTATTACTCTTATTATTATATACTTCATTAAAGTACATACTATTAGGTACCGGATATCTTAGTGTCGTTTTTTCACCGCGAGTTTCGGACCACCAATATTTTAATTCAAAATCCAGTGAGTGAAACGGCATATCCATCGAATGACTCATTAGCCCTTTCCCATTTACCAGTATGAGTGAAAACCTCGTACGATTAAAGTTAGGAATTTTTTGAGACGAAAAAGAGAGGTAGGTCGAATTTGACATCATCTGACAAATCATCCCTCTACCTTGCTAAACAGTTGGGCCTGGACAAAATATGTATACATTTAGTTAGAGTAGGGTCTGCACTGTATGGTGGAAAATTTATTACTTACCAGCTCAACTGGACAATTTTTCCCGGAGTCTTTTTTGCCACATGGGGTCAAAAACGCACCCTTTTTGAGCACACGTGAGTAGCAGATGAGCACATTTATTAGAATTTCTTGGTCAATCAACTTCGTTAGAGCGTCTGTGCACCATCGATCAGTAACTGCTAGGGTGTCCTACCATTCCAGCACAAGACTGGTGCAGCCCCGTTTTGACTGATTTAGCTAGGACCACCTTTTTGACGACGGTTGCGGGCATCCCTTCAAAGACTTTACTGTCTTTTGAAGAAAACTGTGAAAAACCGATGAGCATTTTAAATGGTAGTATTCCCTCCAACAAATGCAATGTTGGTTTGGTGGGCGGAAGTTGTAGCTCTCAGCAAGAATTTTGAAGCATTTGGTACACACATGCGAATTTGCACACTGGACCCAGGAATTTTCAGAAAAAAGTATAAAAATTGGGGGAAAGTTAAATTGTGAACCAACAATAGAAAACAATAAGCAACATATTTCGCAGTATTAATGAGCAAAAAGGCCTTCTGAGATATTGATTTTCCATAGTAATCGGCCCCAAAACTTCCTGAACTCAGAAAAGCGACACTAAGATATCCGGTACCTAATAGTTTACAACTTAAGAGATATTGGAAAAATAAATTAACAGAAGAGGTTGCCTAAAAAAGTTTAAGTGAGAACATGATTGAACATACGTTAGGTGATGACCCATACCTAGGAAGAACAGCGAAATGTTCCTTCATCGTAGGGACAAGGAGTCCCCTCCCCGGAAAGCTCTCGTGGGCCCTTCAGCGTTCTGGCGCGCCTTATCGGCCCTTATCAATCGTTATCAGTTTCTGGCACCCACCAACAATGTCCCCGTCCCACCCCACATAACACTTGTAAGTATGGTTGCTCTGGTGTCAACGCGAGCCAGGCAACGGAATCGACGACTTTTGCGTTCTGGCGCATCTTATCAGCCCTTATCAGTTGCTATCGCTTCCAATCATGTACCCAAATGTCCCGGGACCGCCCCACATAACACTTGTAAGTATAGACGCTCTAGTACCAATATGAACGGCAAAACGAAATTGGCGATGCTCGCTTTCTAGCCCCTCTTATCAGCTATTATCAGTCGTTATCAGTTCCTATCACGTACCACTTGTGTCCCCATCCCACCCCCTATAACATATGTAAGAACCACTGCGCTATCGTTACTGTGACTCGAGCTATGAATTTCCGGTCAAACACACACACACACACACACACACACACACACACACACAGACACACGCTAGCCGCTTATATATAGTAGGATAGATTCACCTTTGTAATACTTCCGATTTTACAATTCTTTCTGACGCCCCTCAATGTGAAGCCTTCATTTATCGATGTGCCGACAGCCTGACCAAACCTAAAGACAAGAACATACTAGAAAATATAGTGCGTCATGACACCAGTACAAAGTTACCCTAGTCACATTTATCACCGTTTGTTACTAAAAAAATGGCGAAACTGAATTTGTTCCACTTGAGCACACGCATTAACGAGCTTTCGTCATTTCCCAGACCTTGTGCCCTACAAGAATCACTCCCAAACCAATCCTAAAACCCATAGAAATCCATCGAATCATGGTAAAAGGATTTATTCAGTCGGGGTCGTCAGTTGAGGTGTGTGTCCGCAACGACACGCCACACCTAATGTCACGCCTAGGTTACGGTGCTTGCGTTGTCTGGCGTGCGGAACTTTCGGCTCTTTGTAATACTTCTTCGCTTCTTATTGTTAGGTTGATAGCGGCGTATCATGATTACAAAACAGAACTCCGGGTCTATTCCAGTTAGGGGGCATCATGATGCAGTTTCTCGGCGAGCTAATGTAAACTCGAACATTCCAGCTTCTCACGCATGTCAAGTGACTGCCCTCACCCCCACCCCCCTAGGCTGGCTACACTCCCCCTGGCTCAGATGCCCCCTAACTGGAATAGATCCGAATTGGCGCAATGTGGCTCGGGGGGGGGGGCACTCTGAGAAAAGTCATCTAGGACTAAGCCTAAACAGCAGGGACGAACTCCGGAGAATACGAAAATTGCTTCCGTACACCGGAGTTCCTCTCCTCTTCAAAAGCTTAGTCCTAAAACGGAGCGTTTCCGTGATTTTGACGCGATGTTGCGAGGTGCCTCCCCGAGCCACATTGCTCCCAGAATTCATATCATCTAGTAAGTTGTCTTTTTCGGAAGTTCTCAGGTTTTTTGAAACGTTTATTGACCTTGGTCCTCGGGAAGCTTTTTTGGACTTCAGAAGCCAGCGAGATCTAGCATAATCCAGACCAGATTTTAATTATGGTAGATCACGCTATTCTTTCAATGGATCAGAAGGTGGAAAACAGTTTCATTGACCACTACAACAATGTTTGTTCTCTTGTTGGTAACACGTGTTACTTTATTGTATGTAAACGGTTCCGCTCAATTTTGCTAGTTTCGCATCCCTTCTCTTATCCTTTTTTTCAGCAGGCGTGAACATTTCAAAATCCTGTCGCTCCTCAAAAGAAAAACAGTAGAATGCATCAGATATTTTGAACAGAAATAATACAGAAAAAACTAAATTCATTCGATTTGACAGTGAACAACGTTTCTCAATCATTTTGACTATACCAACCATCCTTTATACATTCTTTTGAGCATATGTGTTCTAGAAATGCACATGTTGTACATTTATGTACCAAATCAAATCGAATCAAAATACAATAAGCCCTGTTCCTGTGCTTCTATGCTTAAAAATGGAGAGGGTTATAACGCACAATTTCGCACATGATCCATGCCAATTTCCTGAAACACTGAATACTTGGACGGTGGATACCTTGAAGTTATGTCCCCTTGAAGTTATGTCCTCTTTGTTATATATTGGCACTTTCGAAGTAATTACTGTCTGCTATATGATGCATAATAATGGAATGTTTTTTTTTGCAGCAGAAATGGCAGTTTTCCATGACGAAGTTGAAATTGAAGACTTCACATATGACGAGGAAAACGAACTGTACCATTACCCATGCCCTTGTGGTGATCGATTCGAAATTACGAAGTAAGTACGTGTTGTAGTAGGTCGGATGTTTAGATCGAACGAGGCATAGGCGTGCGCCAGCACAGTTCCTGCATATGTTCAATAGTTTCACCCGCGGTTCTACTTCATGAGAACGAAGTGTTTATTGTATTGGTTATTTTACCGAACTTTGGTCGCCAGTATACAGTAGCGGTCAAAAGTGTTCGCCGGAACGATTTTCGGTGCATTGTTTTTTTTTCTCGCTTGAGCAACGTCCTCCAAAGATTGATATACTATGTTTTCTAGTGTTTTTATATCCTCAAGCCTTGAAAGAATCAGGATATTTAAGAGAAAATTTTTTCGAGGTCACCATTAATTTTTTCCGACAAAAAAAAGAGAGAAGCACGAAAAACCGTTTCGGCGAACTCTTTTGACCACTAATGTATATGTTCATTTTGCCAAAATAGAAATTTCCATCATTTTTAGAGTATTTTTTTTTATCTTTTCGCCGCAGTGAAGATGTGCCACGGTTCCTGTAAGTGTCACATTTATTAATGTGGATTGATCATGTTTACTACCAGTGCTGTCTGAGTCGTTAGAATCACAGCGCTAGCAGTGAAATCTCTGAATAAAAGGGAAAAGTTGGCAGAGGTCAATAAATAAACCTCTAAGCTCATTGATATATATCAACACCAGGTGCGTATCATCACACCTGCTGTCACAGCTCGTTCCTGCGACACCACAAATAGTACTAGACAAAATTTTCTTGACAGCACTATGCCTGTTAAATATAGAGAAGCATTTATTGATAGCCTGCTGTTGCGCAGCCCGAGCACTAACCATAAGACGGTGGCGGAAACTTCCATTGTGGCATATACTTATGCAATCGTCTACGAGGGAAGGGAGACGAGGCCATCTTCTCAGCCATTATAGTAGTATCGTATAAACACCGAGAGAGGCCTGGTGGTGCTGTGCGCGTCACTGGCGGCAAACAGGTTCACCTTAAAAAGTTTTCGCTGCAGGACCTCAGGTCATCGTGACATGGGGAAAGTTTTGGCAGTGAAAACTAGCGGTGTGCGAAAAACGAAAAGCCTGTTCTCTGCTACCATGTACAGCTCACACATCCAAAGAAGCATGAAAACGGGAATCAATCTCGAGTGCTTTGATACTTCTATCCAAGATGCATTCCCTCATTTGGCTTGAACTTCCCATAACATTTTCTTGAAGGTTTATCTTATCAAATGACGCATATGCTTTTTTCAAGAGAAATGCTGGAAATGGGAGAAGACGTGGCCACGTGTCCCAGCTGTTCGTTGATTGTTCGTGTGATCTACGATCCCGATCTGTTCACCAAGTTAGAGACGCTGACGACATCCCCTCCCAGAGCGATGATATCCGATACAGCTTGATTCAGACTACCTGTTACATAAAATTATTGTTTTTGAGAGTTTATCGAATTTCTATGTTAGACGGACTACGCTAGTCTGTCGTATTATCTTCGTATACGGGTAGTTTTGATGGAATTCGCTAATGCTAAGTGTTTGTTCGTGATTAACTTGTCATATTCACATAAGTGTGATCGAAAAGTAACAACAGATAACCAGCCGAACAATGTGTGAATTTCCGATGCTTGAAATAAAGAAATTTGTTTCCGCTGTTGCACTATGAGCGCAGCATGACGTATAACAACCAGTCAGAAATTGGATTACCCGACAAAGTGCGCAGTATGGGCAGGATTTCCGAGAGAAGCCTCAGCGCTGCAGGGACTCCATTCCGAGCTCAGATTTCATACCGAGTTTGAATGTCTTGTACAATAATTTGAAAACTGGTCTTATACAGCAGCACAAGCCAGGACGTATGTTGAGAGAACTTCACAAGGTGGAACCCAGGTAACAATCAAATTAATTTAAGGCGATGACCACTAACAGGCATGGTCAGCTCCTGCAGGAGCCACGTCAGGCTTTGTTTCTAGCTCTTTATTCTGCTACAGGCAGTACTTGGACCTCAGCAGACAACTCTTGAAACACGCAATACCGGGCACTAAACTTCTACAATGATAATTAATACCATTTTCTGAAATTAGAGCTATCAAAAGGGTTACCTCTGTGAAATGTGTTAGACGTCCTAGTTTCGGCACTGGAGGTGTTGGTGGTGATGAGTGCGCTCTCGGGGGAGGAGGCAATCAGGCCTAATCAGCCGTCTCGGCTTGCCTCAGGCCCTGTTTGGAGCTGGAGCCGGCTGTGTATGTGTTATGACCCTATTTCGTGCCTTCATCATTCCTTCCTCGTTCATCAGCATATGTAACATCTTCCAGCCAGACGACTGCTTCATTTTTGTTTCGAAACCATGGATGATTTCTCTTCCTTCAGGTCTCTTGAAACTGAGAGATTGCAGATAAGTTCTGAAAAGCCTACTTGTAACAAGCTTGGAACTTACGTTGTAAAAAATAAAATACCAAAAATCAAGGATTATTTTCTTCTATTTTTTCAAATAGTGCACCATTTTTCCGTTTCTTCGATGCCATGCCATCAGTGTCTTGCTGCAGTGAACTGTTTCGAGGCACGGTTGAAAAAACTAGTCAAGAAATCCCTCAGATGTTAGCGCCTCGCCGGCCCAGACGCTAGAAGTAGAAAGCTGTACATAGCAAGGAATTCTTATCAACATCACGCATTCATTAATCAACATTTGCTACAAATTTTGAGCCACTTGTTCTCAATTTTGTGTATTTGATTCTTCTCAAGAGCGTCCCAGATCATCTCAATCGACTCTTTTATATGGGTGTTCAGCGAACATAAATGGATGCAGTACAAAGCGTTTCATAATTATACGCTCACCCTCAAATTTTGCGTGCCCAGAATAAGCAGCAAGATCAGCGGGTACCCCTTGCCCGAATAAAACCCGTATCCAGATTTTGGTAGCAGCACCACTTCTTCTGAACTTTAATAAGTTTTTTTTTTCTTTTTTTAACCATTTCCTAATTAAATTTAGTTAAGCTCACCTTGAGAAAATGAACAAATTATTCATGTTACTGACACAGGTGAGAGAGTGGTTAATCTATGACTCTACTTACAATTAGTCGAAGAGCGACATAAAAACCCCGTGACTTTTAGGAAGTAGGTTACGAAGCCCTTCGTTATCGACATTCGCTCCAAGCTTGATGATAGCCTGTTTAGTAATCTGTTCTTGTAAGGCAACGGGTTTTCGCATAAAAGATCTTTTGACGATGATGCTCTAGATCTTCTCCATCGGATGGACATCCGGACTGCAGGCTGGCCACTGCTGGACACTTATGTTTTGGGAATGCAATCTCCAAGCTTACCTGAGAGAACTCACGTGGACGACAGATTTTCCTGTCGAAAGTCATAGTTTCAGATGACGTCGCAGGCTTGGAAAAAGGCACTAGATGTTGCTGTTGGGCATCGGTAATCGGTGGATTCCATTTTGCAGGCCACTAGGGGAAGTTTCGTCATATCATCATTACAGAAAGCAACCCAGACTTTCACACTTCCTCCACAGACGAGCACTAAACCAAACGTCTGCCTTCACCGACTTACTCCGAAAAAAAACAAAAACAGTGCTGTCGCTAAAACTGCCCTAATCAACCTACTTCATCTTAAAAACCAATCTGAATGAGACTATCAAGGTGTATGGTGCCATCGTGACGAAGGCCTACCTTTATCGAATCTCGAATTTAAGTTACTCCAAGAATTGGAGTCGTGCATTTCTGTTGTGGCCAGTGAGCCTCGGGACGATCTTCATCGCGCCTTTCTGACAATGTCTCTGCTTCTTCTCACCCCTATCCAACTTTATTTTTCGACACAGAAGTGTTCAATCACGAGCGAAGCTAGATTCAAAAGAAGGTACTGTTGGAACTGTTTTCAAAATTCTTCTCAAATCATTGATGGTAAATACACGTGACTGTTAAAGTAACACCTCAAGACTCGATAGCACTTCAAAAATCTTCGGAATGACCGCTATCCTTCGCAACCACTCTTGTGCTTAGTCCAGCACGTCCAAATGCATAAATCTCACCCTTCTTCAGAAGCCACCATGAAACGTTCCGAAAATGAGGTCCAAAGACTTGCTAGTGACAGATATTCACATCTGCAAGCACCTTGATGTAACTTCTACAGAATGGCGATCGATGGGTTGCATATTTGCATAACAACATATGATGCTTTCAGCTTCTGAGTGTTTGCTTCCTCATTTGCATATTAACAGATAATGCTTCTAAGTATTCAATTGCTGGTTCCTTATTTTACATATTAGCGGACGATTTCTAAAATGCAAATCTGTCATATGAGGAGAAATAGCGTTGAAGAAGAAGAGGATCTGTGTATTGTCGACTGTATATGGCCGATGTCAGACTTTGCGAATCGCGCGATTCGCTAGCGTCCGCGGTCGCGTTGCGGTACCAGCCAATTGAGTGATTCACTGGCCGCGACGCGACCGCAGACGCTAGCGAATCGCGCGATTCGCAAAGTCTGACATCGGCCTATAAGTCGAGCCTGAACCAATAAATTCGGTCTCCAATAAGCCTTGAAAGTCGTCTCCGTCTTCTACCATTCCAAAAC
Source organism: Ostertagia ostertagi (assembly GCA_036418205.1). Classification (NCBI taxonomy): domain Eukaryota; kingdom Metazoa; phylum Nematoda; class Chromadorea; order Rhabditida; family Trichostrongylidae; genus Ostertagia; species Ostertagia ostertagi. Next base: position 30,745 of record MU882701.1, read on the forward strand.
CCCATGAGAAATTGTCTGTTTTCTCAGGGTGAGCTTATAATTATGAAACGGTGCAAAACGAAAAAAACTCTTATAAAAAAGTTCAGAAAAATGGTGCTGCTGCCAAAATTTGGAACGGGGTTATTCGTGCTGGGGAATCCGTTGATAATGCTAGAAAAATTCCTAAAAACTGCTTATCTGGAACTGCAAAATTTGAGAGTGAGCTTATAATTATGAAACGCACTGTATATTTAGCATAACCATGCAGTGGTGACTGCCATCATGACATCCATCAAAACGTGGACGGCGCCAATAGACTAGAAATATTTTCATGTTTATGCTTATTTCAAGATGGCTACGTTCGGTTGCGCACACTATTGTGTTGTTCTTTATACATATTATTGTTAGTAGATCGTGACTCATATTAATCATTTTGGTGACCGCGTGGCACGTTGGCGGGCCACATCT